>SJYA01008106.1:0-17103 GCA_006410615.1 Neotragus moschatus | reverse complement strand
TCTCTGGGTTTCTTGGACTTGTACACTTATAAGTTCATTGTTAATAATATCTTTTAATCTCTTCACCCCTTCAACTGAGAGCAATAATATTTGCTCCTCTTTAGTCCCTGCTAGTTAGAGCCTGACAAAAATGTGGTCCACTGAAGAAGAGAATGACAAACACTTCAGTATTTTTGCCTTGAGGACCCCATGAACAGTATGAAAAGACAAAAAGATTTAATACTGAAAGATAACTCCCCACCCCCTAGGTCGGTGGATGTCCAATATACTTTTGAGAAAGAGTGGAGAAATAGTTACAGAAAGAATGAGGAGGCTGAGCCAAAGTGGAAACAACACCCAGCTGTGGTTGTATCTGTTGGTGAAAGTAAAGTCTGATGATAGAAAGAACAATATTGTATAGGAGCCTGGAATGGTAAGTCCATGAAACGGGTTAAATCAGATATGATCAGACAGGAGATGGCAAGAGTAAACACTGACATTTTAGGAATCAGTGAACTAAAATGAACTAGAATGGGTGAATTTAATTCAGATGACTATTATAAATATTAGTGTGGGCTAGAATCCTTTAGAAGGAATGGAACAGCCATTGTAGTTAACAGAAGAGTCTGAAATGCAGTACTTGGTTGCAGTCTCAAAAATGACAGAATGATCTCTGTTCATTTCCAAGGTAAATCACTCAACATCACAGCAATCCAAGTCTATGCGCCAACCACTAATGGCAAAGAAGCTGAAGGTGAACAATTCTATGAGGATCTACAAGACCTCCTAGAACTAAAAATATGTCCTTTCTGTCATAGAGGACTGGAATGAAAATGTAGGAAATCAAGAGATACGTAGAATAATGAGCAAATTTGTCCTTGGAATACAAAATGAAGCAGGGAAAATGCTAACAGGGTTTTGCCAATAGAATGCACTGGTCATAGCAAATACTCTCTTCCAACAACACAAGAGATGGCTCTAAACAAGGACATCAGAAGATGGTCAATACCGAAATCAGACAGATTAGATGGCACTTTACTCCAGTACTCTTGCCTGGAAAATCCCATGGATGGAGGAGCCTGGTAGGCTGCAATCCATGGGGTCGTGAAGAGTCAGACATGACTGAGTGATTTCACTTTCACTTTTCACTTTCATGCATTGGAGAAGGAAATGGCAACCCACACCAGTGTTCTTGCCTGGAGAATCCCAGGGGCAGGGGAGCCTGGTAGGCTGCCATCTATGAGGTCGCACAGAGTTGGACATGACTGAAGTGACTTAGCAGCAGTAGAAGCAGCAGCATATTCTTTGCAGCTGAATATGAAGAAACTTGATACAGTCAGCAAAAACAAGAACTGGAGCTGACTGTGGCTCAAATCATTAGGGCAAAATTAAGCTCCATTTTTCAGCTCTGTATTGCAAAATTCAGGCTCAAATTCAAGAAAATAGGGAAAACCACTAGGTCACCAGGTATGCCATAAATCAAATTCCTTAAGATTATACAGTCGAGGTGACAAGTTGATTTAAGGGATTAGAACTGATAGAGTACCTGAAGAACTATGGACAGAGGTTCATACCACTGTACAGGAGGTGGTGACTAAAACCATGTCCAAGGAAAGGAAACATAAGAAGGCAAAGCAGTTGTCTAAGGAGGGGTTAAAATAGCTGAGAAAGGAAGAGAAGCAAAAGGCAAAGTTGAAAGGGAAAGATATTCTCAACTGAATGCAGAGTTTCAAATAATATTAAGGAGAGATAAGAAAGCCTTTTCAAGTGAACAATTCAAAGGAATAGAGGAATGTAATAGAATGGGAAAGACTAGAGATTGTTTTTTAAGACAACTGGAGATACCAAGGGAATATTTCATGCAAAGATGGACACAATGAAGAATAAAAACTGCAAGGACGTAACAGAAGCAGGAGAGGTTAAGAAAAGGTGGCAATGATACACAGAACTATATGACCAGTTCTTAATGACCCAGATATCCACGATGGTGTGATTACTCACCTAGAGGCAGCCATCCTGGAGTGTGAAGTTAAATAGGCCTTAGGGGATCTTCCTGATCCAGAACTGAACCTGGGTCTCCTGCACTACAGGCAGATGCTTTACCCTCTGAGCCACCAGGGAAACCCTAAGAAGCATTACAATGAACAGATTTGGTGGAGGTGATAGATTTCCAACTGAGCTATTTGAAATCCTTAAAGATGACGCTGTTAAAATGCTGCATTCATTACACCAGAAAATTTGAAAAACTCAGCAGTGGCCACAAGACTGGAAAAGATCAGTTTCCATTCCAATCCCAAAGAAAGGCAGAAGCAACAGTTAGAACCTGACATGGAACAACCGGCTGGTTCAAAATTGAGAAAAAGAGTATGTAGAGGCTGTATATTGTCACTCTGCTTATTTAACTTATATGCAATGTATATAATGTGATATGATGGACTGGATGAAGCACGAGGTGGAGGCAAGATTGCCAGGAGAAATATCAACAACTTCAGATGTGCAAATACCACTTTAATGGGAGACAATGAAGAGGAACTTTCTAAGGTGAGAAAGGAGAGTTAAAAAGCTGGCTTAAAACTCAACTTTCAAAAAGTGATCATTGCATCAGGTCCTATCACCCTATGGCAAATAGATTGAGAAAATGTAGAAACGGTGTCAGATTTCATTTTCTTGGTCTCCAAAACCAATGTAGGTGGTGACTGCAGCCATGAAATTAAAAAAAATAAAAAAGAAAAACTCTTGTTCCTTGGAAGAATGGCTATGACAAACCTAAAGAGTGTATTAAAAAGCAGAGACATCACTTTGCTGACAAAGGTCCATATAGTCAAAGCTGTGATTTTTCCAGTAGGCATGTATGGATGTGGGAGTTGGACTATAAAGAAGACTGAGCACCAAAGAATTGATTCTTTCAAACTGTGGTGCTAGAGAAGACTCTTGAGAATCCTTTGGAAAGCAAGGAGATCAATCCTGAAGGAAATCAATTCTGAATATACTTTGGAAGCATTGGTGCTGACACTGAAGCTCTAATACTTTGGCGACCTGATAAGAAGAGCTGACACACTGGAAAGACATTGATGTTGGGAAAGATTGAGGGCAAGAGGAGAAGGAGGCAACAGAGAATGAGATGGTTGGATGACGTCACTGACTCAGTGGACATAAATTTGAGCAAACTCTGGGAGATAGTGAAGGGCAGGTAAGCCTGGCTTATTGCAGTTCACGAGGCTGCAAAGATTTTGACACGACTCAGCGGCTAAATCAGAGAAAGCAATGGCACCCCACTCCAGTACTCTTGCCTGGAAATTCCTATGGACGGAGGAGCCTAGTAGGCTGTAGTCCATGGGGTTGCGAAAAGTCAGACACAGCTGAACGACTTCACTTTCACTTTTCACTTTCATGCATTGGAGAAGAAAATGGCAACCCACTCTAGTGTTCTTTCCTGGAGAATTTCAGGGACGGGGGAGCCTGGTGGGCCCCCGTCTGTGGGGTCGCATAGAATCGGACACGACTGAAATGACTTAGCAGCAACAGTAGCGACTGAACAATACCAACAAAAAGTCATGAAGTGCTCACTAGGACATGTGTGCCTTTCACATTATTTCTTCTTCCTCAAATACCCTTCTCTCTTTTGTCCACTTTCCCCTGCCTAATTTCTCCTTTTAATAGTCAGATTAAACATCATCTTCCTGAGAGTGTCCACTTTAGAAATAACCTCCTTTGGGAAGTTTTCTCAGAGACTTCCCAAGATTGAGTTAGAACTTGTTCACTTGATATTCTGGAAATAGGTATTTATCCCACATAATGCTTTTGTTTTCAGATTGAAGTTTTACTTGTTCGCCTTTCACACCATTATCTAAAGTCATCAAGGGACTCTGTCTTGTTCTCAGTAAAGCTCATAATATTTAGAGTACCAAAATAAATAAGTATGATATGAATGACTGATAATTTTTTTTAGCCATCGCAGTCTTCTTACTTTTTGACACCAAATGGCTAAGCCTTAAAGTTCATTCAGTTTTGTTTTATATCCTTAATGGAATACATTTCCAGTTTAGAATTTTATAAGAGGAAAATGTACTAGTATTTTAAGAACAATTACCAACAATAACTGACATTTTAAAAATTATAGACTGTAGATGTTCACATATATATCATCTGAAAATTATTCATGAACTTTTCTTATCAAACTACAAATAACTAGAAAAAAATTACAGTGGGTATTTTGCCCACGAATTACTTTTATTTTTAACTGATTGATTTTTTTCTTTTGTGCTTCTATTTGCATAACTGTCAATCCTCTTCCTTTCAATAAATATTTGTTGACTACTCACACTCTAAAGGCACATTGCTGGGCAGAGATTGTACAAATATGGTATTTGGTAGCACTGACTGCTTTCTTACAGTGAGCAAATCTTCCTCAGAGTGAGGACAATGTTCAGGTATCTGTGTCCCTTGTCTGTGAGCTAAGACTGCCCAGTGAGTTGAAGAGCTCCATATGCTCAACACTGTCCTTTCATTACTTTCTTCTTTTTCTGCCACAGGTCAGCACCCCAGTTCTCTGTGCTGAGATAGGTTAGAACTTGAGTCTCCATAAGCTCAGGAGAAGATTGCATTTTCCCTCTTTTTGCAACTGTCATTTGAGATGTTCTAGGAGAAGGCAATGGCACTCCACTCTAGTACTCTTGCCTGGAAAATCCTATGGACGGAGGAGCCTGGTAGGCTACAGTCCATGGGGTTGCTAAGAATCGGATATGACTGAACGACTTGACTTTCACTTTTAACTTTCATGCATTGGAGAAGGAAATGGCAACCCACTCCAGTGTTCTTGCCTGGATAATCCCAGGGACAAGGGAGCCTGGTGGGCTGATGTCTATGGGGTTGCACAGAGTCGGGCAAGACTGAAGCAACTTAGCAGCAGCAGCAGGAGTATAAATTAGAATCCTCAAGATAGGTATTATTGCAGTCAAGTTCACTTTATGCACTGTCTCTAGTATTGCTTCCCAGGTGGTACTATTGGTAGAGAACATGCCTGCTAATGCAGGAGACTTGAGAGATATGGGTTCTGTCCCTAGGTTGAGAATACACCCTGGAGAAGGAACCGGGATACCCAATCCAGTATTCATGCCTGAGAAATCCCATGGACAGAGGAGTCTGGTTACAGTCAATGGGATCACACAGAGTTGGACATGACTGAAATGACTTAACACATACAATATTGCTTCAGTGATGCTACTTCATAGGCAAGATTATGCCTGGTGTATACATAAAACACATGCAGAGCACTCAAAAAGACAAAGTTTTGGATTTTATTTTTAATACACCTATTCTACACAACTGTTTTAAAAGAAGAATTTCTTTTTCCTTTTTCTTTTAACTACCATTGATAGAAGCATAACTGCCAAGAAAACCTTTTTTTTTCTCTCTTTTAATAAGGTCAAGGCATCTGAACAGTCAAGTAATGCAAACTGTTTCCTCCCTTGAAGCTGGAATTGCTTTGTTGCTTTAAATTTCCCAATCCAAATTAATGAACAGTTTTCTCTGTAGTATAAGAATGGATTTGGCAATGCAAAAATCAGAGCAATCTTCTTCATTAAATTGGGCAAAGGAGACTCACTGGTCTTTAAACTGTTAAATGGATATTAAGGCTTTTAATGAATGGAACATTTATTTTTGTGCCAGCTCAACTAGCAACATTGGCATGATTAGCATACATTTTGGCAACCATTCTAGCACAAGGTGTTAGTAAAAAGGGACGTTTATCTTTGAGCTTAATTTGCTTTAACTTCTCTTGTTATAAATGTTTTTAGTGTGAACGAGATGTTTTTGTAAAGGAAATCCTGGCACAAGGATTTATCAAAATATGTCCTTTTATTAATGTTAAAGGCATTTTTTTTAATGCTAGAGATGAAATCTGTATCTCCAAACACATGAACTTCTTCAAATTCAGAAGTGAATAAAGTATTTTGTTATTTATACTGATAATTAAATCATTGCAATTGTGGAGGATTTTTTTTTCTTTTAATGGTGCTACTTGTTTCACATGTAGCTCCTTCATGTAAAAAAAGAGAAATAGATATAAAAATAACTGATGAAGGATGGTTTCCTCCATTGCCCTATAATTACAAATAAAGTTTGGAGGGCTGTATCAATTATGAATGAAAAGTTTGGGGAGCTAAATGATCTTTGTTTCTTAGCTCAGGTGGCTCTCAAGCAAAAGGAATTTCCAATAAAAGTATATTTCCCTTTTGTAGCAAGCACTACTGTTTCATATCTTATTATCTTACTTATTTAAATTGTCAAATTGAAAATAAGAAAATGAGTTGATACATATTCAAAAGATCTTAAGTTTTTGTATCCAATTATTTTTTTACAACGTGTTTTTATTTTAAATTTGAAGTTTATAACAGAGTTAATAGAGGATTTGCAATTAAAATGAGTGTTTATAATTGTTTCTAAGTCATAGTAAATAAATATGCATGAACACACATATGGCTATAAATGATCATATGAAGCATCAAGTACATAACCATAGTCTTTGTCTATGATATACACACACAAACACACATGTATATATGTCTATAATTACACATATGTTTAATAATTTACCCAATGTTTATTTAAGTAATAAATTAGTATAATGTAAACTTTAGCATAACATAATATTTACAACTTACTCACATTGATCTTTAAAAGTAGATGAATGCCATTAACAGGCACTTCAGTAAAACAACAAACCCATGTTCAAATATAAAACAGTAAAAATGAGAAAATTATGAAAATATATACCTTTAATTTGCAGACATATAAACACTTTGGGTACAGTACAAACACATGATGCCAAAAAGTAGAATGATCCAGTTTAAGCTAATAAATTCTTTGTTTACACAGATAATTTTGCTATAGCTGTGATCAATCACTGATAAACCAGCTTGCTTCACTGCAAAGCATTCAGTAAAAGCTAAATTATCAAAGAGGTCTGCTGCTGGGCTTACAAATAAACTCTTGGAACTAATCCAAAGCCAAAGAAAGGAAGCCAGAAATGGTAGCCAACAAACCTAAACAACAACCAAACGATAAGTATAACTGTCATAGAAAAGGTCCTGCTAAAACAACAGATAGTGTCCACTAGCTTCTAGAATAATTTTAATAAGATTTCTTTTTTTTAATGTAACACATGAATTTAAATATACAAGATCTAACACAAAACCCAAATATAAAGTACTACTGATGAGTTGTGAAAGCATCAAAATATCATAAACACCTATTAAGCAACTAAAGATTGAAACATATCTTTGCTTCTATTTGTTTTACTTGGACATAACTTCTAGTTACATTTTCTTTAAGAAAAAATTTCCTGTGTTAACAGTAAATGCAGTGGTAAAGCAAATAGAAAGCCACAAGAGTACACAGAAAGTGAATTATTCTTCAGAACATCAGATCTTTTACACATGGCAAAATATTTATCCTTGCTAAAAAAGAACTGTGCTTATTCACAGATGCCTTCTTTTTCAAATTAAAGATACCCTCTCTTTCAAATTATACATGATGCATTTGTGAGGTAATAGAAATTCTGTTTACAAATGCATTTAGTTTATTTTTAATCATATATTTAAGTAGGGTGAAATCCCATTTAATCTCATCTTTGTTTAATGTTAAAAACAATATATTTAAAATAGATGTTTTCATTAATTTCATGTACAACTGTCATGTACAATACCTTAAAACAGTTCCCTGCAAAGGAGCAGTCGAAGCCCTCTTGTGGTTAAAGGACTTTTTAGACAAAAAATGCAATGTACATTTTCTTACCTTACTCCTAGGTTTTAACAATCATCTGCTTGGTGTATGAAAGCTGCAAATCATGTCCAAGATTTTCTAAATAACAGCTCCATAGCAGTTAGTACCAATTTCATTTAAAAATTTCTGTGCACATATTATAACTTCTGATTTTGAATTTAAAAGGCTGTAAACAGCTATTTACAATATACTTATAGTACAAGTTATAAATTAGATGTCCTTTATTTGAACTGCCATCCACATTCTTGTTTTGGTGGTGAGAAATTCCCAAAATCAGTAGAAATATCTCTGCTATTCCACAGCAAAAAAAATAAATATATCAAATATTAGAAATATCTATTGGTTTCCTCTCTCTCATATGCAAGTCAATTTTTCCTTTTAATGGAGTTTGTACTTCCAAATTTTCATCCTTCTTATGGTGTTTCTTCTTTCTCCTTAAACAGATATATATGCCCATCCCTGTTAAGAATGTGATACAACTCAAGCTTATTACAGATAGAGCTACTAATGTGGGCATACATGACATGGATTCAGCTTTCCTGTGAGTTGGTTCTATTGAAATCTGTGGTTCTTTCTCCTCTATGCTAATTTCTGGTTCCTTTCTTAAAAGATTCTCAATGTAGCTCTCATTACTGACAGTGTCATTGACAAATAGGTTCACCATGACTGTGGAATGGAGAGGTTCTGGATAACCATGATCACTCACTTTCACTAGTAAACGATGGAGCCCATAATCTGTCTGCAGCAATGCCTCCTCCAAAGTAATGTTGCCAGTTTTAGGGTCAATTCTAAAGGATTCAGGCCTAGGCCCTCTTCTCCCTATGATGCTATAGGCTATGACAGCATTCATGCCCGTGTCTTTGTCAACTGCATAGACCTCTGTAACTAGTGAGCCAGGGAGAGTAGAAGGCAACACCAACAAGTAAGACATGTTAGACTGAGGAAATAAAACAAGAGGCGGGTTGTCGTTAATGTCTAGAAGGAGAATTGTGATTTTTGCAGTAGAGGAGAGGGGAGGCGTACCCCCATCGATGGCTTCAACCCACAAAGTGTAGGAGCTTTGCTGCTCTCTGTCCAAAGAGACTTTAGCTCTCAGCAGGCCCTTTCCAGTGTCTATGACAAAAATGTCACTCTGGTTCACCACGGAGAGAGCCACCCATCCGTTTTGCCCAGTATCGGCATCTGTGACACTAATTACTCCAATTTCGCCATATCCTGGAAAATTTTCTGGCACAAAGAAGCTGAAGTCCTTGTTGATGAACCTAGGGCTGTTGTCATTTTTATCCAACACTGTGATAACCACAGTAGCTACTGATTCTTGGGGTGGCTTCCCAGAGTCAACAGCTCTGACTGTGTACCTATACGTTTCTTTCTCCTCTCGATCCAGCTGAGTAGAAACTGTCAGAATTCCTGTAACACTGTCTAAGGAAAAATATGATGGAGCATCAGGTCCCAGAAAATACGAAACTTGGCCCCTCTCTCCACTGTCAGCATCTGTAGCATCTAGCTTAGTCAAAAAGGCATTGGGTGCATTATTTTCTTCAATGGTTAGTTCTACCAAGGGTTGAAGGAAAACAGGAGCATTATCATTGTCATCTAAAAGTTGCACTTTAATCATTTTTTTAACTTGAAAACCCTCAGAGTTCCAAGCTACTATGGTTATTTCATAGAATTGCTGTACCTCATAATCCAAAGGTTTTGTCGTTTCTAGAAGATACTCATTACTGTATGGTTTGTAGGGCAATAACCTAAATGGTCCTTCACCATCCAGATAGCAGTTCACCTTGTATTTACCTTCTGGATCTCTTATGGTAAAGAATGCAATTGGAGTGTTAATAGGTTCCAATTCTTTCAGGTAAATAATACCATCTATCTCATTCGCTATATAACGAGGGACGACTTCAGGTGGCCTGAAAATGACTTTGATAATAGTCACCAGGGCAGTGATCACAGCAGGGATGCAGCCTGGGCCATTAGCAAGGATGGTGAGCTTGTGTCTTTGCAGAACACTTCCACCAATCTTATTGAAAAGTTTAATGACCCCAGTGTTTTCATTCAAATGAAATAAATCTTTGGATGCTTGTGGAACTTTCTGACTGTAAGAGTAGGTGATCTGAGCATTGTTTCCCAAGTCTCTGTCCACAGCCTGAACAGCTGCAATTGGTGTGCCCACAGTAGCATTCCCATACACGGTGATGTTGATTTGTGAGTCTGTGAAGAGTGGGCAATTGTCATTAATGTCACTTATGCCAATGGTAAGGGTGGCACTGCCTATCAGTGGTGGAGACCCACCATCCTCAGCTATGATGATGCTCACATACCGGTCCTGGGTCTCTCTGTCCAAAAGTCCCATGACAATTAGGTAGGGGGTGCGCTCCCCATTCTCATTCTCCTCCACGTCCAGGGTAAACATACGATGGTAGTCCAGCAAACGGTAGGTCTGAACACCATTAGTGCCCATATCTGGGTCCACGGCAGGATGCTCTATGGCCAGCCGGGTGTTCACAGGTGCATTTTCTGGGACCCAAACTGATATTTGGGAAATAGGAAACCGCGGGGCATTGTCATTGATGTCCTGGATAGCGATTTTTACCTTCACAAACCTAAAGTATTCCTGAGGCAGGACTAGGACATCCAGAAGCAAAAGACAAGAGTCAGCCGAAGGCGAAGAGGAGATGGAAATGCTCCCCCCCCAGGCAGTCCCTCTGCCTCCTTCAAGACACAAGGCCTCCCGGTCGATCTCCTGGGCAGAAGTGTGTAGCTCCCCTGAGCGGTTGTCTAGGGTTACGTACTGGCCACTCAGCCCCTGGGAGGCCAGGCTGAAGGAGAGAGGAGGGTTCCTCTCGGCGACGCTGTGCTGAGGCGACTGAGACTGCAGATCCTGCCCCCCTGCGCTGGGAAGCAGCCGCAGGTCCTCCGCCAGGCTGCCGATGAGCACCCCAGCCGGCAGCCCCTCGTTCAAGCTGTACAGAATCTCCGTGGCCCGGGTGTAACTCGCCAGACAGTTGAATGGTCTCACGAAGAGGAAAAACAGAAGCAGATGCTGAATGGGGTGGGGGGGGGGGTGGGAGACGGGGACGGGAGAGAAGGCTTGTTACAAACACGCAGAATCACAAAACCTGGAGTCAGAACGCGTGCCCCGGGCTCCTTCCGGCTCCATCCCCATTCTCAAAGGCAAAGGCTCCAGTCAAAACAGGGTTAAGAGGAAACTTGCTGCAAGGGAGAGATCCGCGCGGCAACGCTGTCTCCAAAACTTATTTTCTGTTTACTTTCTGCACCGCACCCCCACCCCAGCTCTCTCCCGGTTCCCCATCACCCTCACTCAGTAAACGTTCAGAATCCCAAACTATCACGCACCCCGGGAAGTATGGTGAGGGACTGCACTGAGCGGCAGGGTAGGTCACAGGGAGAGAGGGGGCTGGTAGTGGAGAGGACCGAGAAGTGGGCTCTTTATTTTTTTCCACTGAAATATTTCTACAGCTAAGGTCCCAGGAACGCGAAATGTCTTACATCCCTTGCTATGAGACCGATAACAACAACAACAAGAACAATAAAAACATAGAAACTCTAGCCCCTGGGGCTCCCTACTCCACTAAATAAACGCTTTAGGTCTGAAGAATTGATCTTCGTTTTAACACGTACCTAAAATCAAACCGAAAAGATCTGGATTTCCACCCCATGATAAGCTCTCACTAATTCTCCTCGCTAGAGAAAGAGTAGCAAACGCGGAAAATGAAATGCAAAAAGAATTCGTCAGTTGCAGTAGACAGTCAAAGCCAGATGCCGGCCGCAGAAACCCCTCTATCTTAAAGCCATATGAGTACACCCTAACCCCTTTCACCTCGTCTCCTTCCATTCGTGCTTCAGAAACTTCTCATTATCCAAGCACTTGCCTATTCCTTGCTAAAATGAAGCGACATTATCCCAAACTTCCTTTCCCTCCCCTCAACCTTCCCGTAAAGTTTGGAATAAGGTAAAAAGGTTTGAAAAATAGGAAAGAGTAGGAACCGCACCACGGTGCTGCACCCTGTCAGGGCCGCGGGACTCCTGGACCTCAACCCTTACCGGCAGGTTTCCGTGGCTGGCGCTGCTGCTAGGACAACTGAGACTCCCCATATCCGGGCACGGGCGCCAGGTCGCCCGACTCCAGCTCACTGCCCCGGCCCGCAAGCCGCACGCATCCCTGCCGCCTCGCATTCCCCGGGAGGCTGCGGGCTGCGCGGTGGCGCAGGAGGGCGGCAGAGGACACTCCCTCTCTGGGCATGCAAATCGCGGGGGGATCTTCAGCCAATAGTCCCCGGCTTGTCAATCAAGGACAGCAGCTCCGGGAGGCCAGAAAGGCGTTGGGGGCGCTGGGGCACAGTCGTGATTTCCTGCTCCGGACGTGGGCACGTCCAGACCCGGCCTGAGGAGACGGAGCTGGGACTTGCCTGGGGGACCGAGGCTAGGCTCCACCTGGTCCGGCTCCAGGCGCGTGTCCCCGGCCTCTCCTCGCAGCACCAGTCAGGACCCAAGTCCACAGGTTGAAAATGTGAGAGGGAGAATTAGATTAAACCAATAACTCTGCATTTATTTCCGAATAGAGCATAACGAGTAAATAAGTATGCATTCACATCCGAATGGAGAATAAGTATGCATTTATATCCGAACAGCAAGTACGCGCTGCAAGGCAACCATAGGCGCGACCCCCAAATGCCAGCTTTGCCACCAGTTCATCGGAGACTTGGATTCAGCAATGTTTACAAGGAGGAAGAAACCCCACTTTCTCTGCGGAGGGAAGGGATTTCAAGCTCTTTGTAAGGCAGTCTCAAGCTAAGAAGCAAATATGGGAACTCGGTGAACATCTCAATATGCTTTAATTTTGAAGCTTCGCTGTTGGTGGCTGTTGGTGGCGGCAGTTTGCATGTCATAGGCGCAAGCGTCCCTGGGTATCTCTGCCTTGTGGTCTTTAAGAGAGTCGCGGCTTCTGGCTAAGGTAAAGAGCCCAAGGGGAGGGTGGAAACTATTGCTTGGTAGCACAAGTAATTCTACCTGTAAGCAATTTTACCATATTTCTCTAAGGAAAAGAGGGGGATTATGATTATTATTATTATTTTGCAGGGCACTTACTGAAGCCTGGGGCTTCCCGCATAGCTCAGTTGGTAAAGAATCTGCCTGCAATGCTGGAGATCTGGGTTCAATTCCTAGGTTGGGAAGATCCCCTAGAGGAGTAAATGGCAACCCACTCCAGTATACTTGCCTGGCGAATCCTGTGGACAGAGGAGCCTGTCAGGCTACAGTCTATAGGGTCCTCGCAAGAGTTGGACATGCCTTTCTTTCTTTTCTTTACTGAAGCCTAGGGTTTTTAGAAATAAACACTACTTTTCAGGTTATTACTTTTTATTTGTTATTTTTTCTTGGAATGTTTGCTGGGAAAGCAATACTGGAGGAGTGTGGTGCAAAATGCTTGGATAGCCCCTCTGACTCTGGCACTAAATAGACATATGACAAAATTATAATTTATACAATCAGGTCTGGTGAGAAACCACAGTGTATTAAATCTGTGAAACACTCTTTGATCTGCAGGGTGCCTAATGGGAAAGACCATTGGCCTTTCCCAGAGTAGACATTTCACTTCATAACTAGGTTTTCATATATCCCATGTACTGTCTTAAACATAAAGCCCTCCCGCTGAGTAACTCACTGAGCCTGGAATAGAAAAGTCTTTCTCTTGGTTTGGAGAAAGATCTGACATTCAATGTTTTCCATAGGATTCACTTTAATTTTTTTCTTTTTCTACTGTATGCTAAATAGAATATAAATTGCTTAGCAGGGCTAATTGCTTTGCTTCTAACATTTCCTATTTTCTCCTCATCCCTACTAATCCTAGAGATACAAAAGTCCTAAACATTGATGCCACACTACATCAGAAAACCTGGTGTGTGTAACAGGTTCTTATTGCATTAATGTGGCTATACATGGAGTTCACAAACAAAACTTCTTATAATACAAATCTGGCTTATAAAATTAGTTCCTTTAAGCTCTTTGAAGTGAAATTGTAGTGCTGATGAAGTCGTAAACTCACATGAACATGTACAGGTAGGTGCAAGGCCATCACACAGCTGATAAACAAAACAGTCAGGGAAGTATGCTTTGCCTCTCCTTGCTTCTTTAGCTGCTTGTTTTGCCCTACAGCTGAACTTTTATCACATGATTGGTAAGTAATTACTTTGGAATCTGAAGCTGAAACATATCTAATTTCAAAAATCAATAGAAAGTTGCTTCTAAAATGTGTTTAATTTATGTCATCACACAATGCTCACAGCTTCTGGAAGTTTGAGGCACATGACCAGCATTAGGCAACCCATCCATAGTCAGGGTACATACAGCTTAGGCACACAATCTGAATTAATTCTACATCTTACAGATAGCAACAGTGGTAGACTATATTTCCTTACAGGTCATCCCCTCCCCAACAGGTTAAGACCTTCTATTTTGGTGAAAATTTGGAATTTGTTTTTAGTTTATTCTTTGTCTAGAAGAACACTACAATCAACAATAATTTTCTCTAGTGTTTCTATAAAGCATGACCATATAAATTATAAGTCAAAACACAGAAATTAAACATTCTGGAGATAATGTTTGGGACACTAATAACCACCTTTGCTTTAAGTTGTGGTTATTTCAAAGTTCCTTCATGGAAGTTTGTCTTGGAGTTTGGGGTAGCATCGTACATGACACATTCCAAACTGTTAGCTGAGCTACTTATTATCTTTCCTCTGAAGATCTAAGTAGAAATTTCATGCAGGTTTAAACTGTAAATGAGATTAGAAATAAAAAGAAATAAACAAAATCTTTTTTTTTTCCTTCTCTTGTATCTTCTTAACTTGGCACTGTAAAAGTGTCCCCAGACTCCTGTTCCTTATGAGCCAGCTCTGTGACCTGCCATCTGGTATCACATATTTCTTTCTAAGGATGACTTAGCGAGCTTCTATGCTATTAACCCCTTGAAAATAATACTTATGAACTTCTCAGATGTCTCATTTTCTCTGGGCCTGCTTCCCAGGTGTTCTGTAAAAATCAATCTAGAAGAATAGCTAGATTATAAGCCTCCCAAGTTTATTTTTTCTATAGACAAAGAAAGCAACTTGATGAAATAGGTGGCACTGAGCTGAACCAGGGGATTTGGATACCTTCTCTAGGTTGTTATGAAGTTACTGTGTGACTTTAGGCAAGCCATCAGATCTCTCGGCTTCAATTTCATATAAAAATACCCATACACACTACATACACATATATGAAGGAAATAGCTTACCAGATATATGTCTTTGATAGAAATTACATAATGATACATAGGTTAGTTTGATCTTTATTTTATTACAGCATAACACAGAAGGTTAATAATAATTTTCATTTATTACAAGCATTCTCTCCTTGAGGTTTCATTTCTTTATTTGCTATGACTTTGCAAGTGTCTACCAAACTTTGTACATTTAGCAAACATACCCTAAAACTTCTAAAATTGTGAAGTGTTGTTTTCCAAGTAGTTTTTGTTTGTATTTTTTAGTTAACTCTGATAATATCATTTAAAGTATTTAAATGACAGTATGCTATCCATAACATTTCATGTGATTAATGCGTATACAGACAGTTAAACTTATTTTGAACCACATTCTGGTTATTCAAGATTATAAATAAATACAAATTAAGCATATGACCTTATTTGAAGCCTACTTTATGCAAATAAAGAATACATTGAGGTACCAACTCACACTATTCAGGATGGTTATTATAAAAAATGTACAAATAAGAAATAATATGCATGAAGAAAATGGAATTCACCTCCACTGTGGTGGGAATGCAAATTGGTACAATTACTGTGAAGAACTATATGGAGGTTTCAAAAAAACTAAAAACAGAGTTGCTATATGATCCAGCAATTCCACTTTTGGGCATATATCCAGATAAACTATGATTTGAAAAGACACAAGCACCCTTATATTTATAGCAGCACTGTTCAGAAAAGTGAAGACAAAGAAACAGCCTAAATATCCATTGATAGATGACTGAATAAAGAAGATGCAGAATATTACTAAGCCACAAAAATAAGAAATTATGTCCTTTGCAGCTACACGGATGGGCCTAAAGATTATCATGCTAAGTGAAGTAAGTCAGAAAGACAGATACCAAATGATATCACTTATATGTGGAATCTAAAATGCAACAGAAATGAACTTACTTATCAAACATACACAGACTCACAGACACAGAGAAGAGACTTGGGCTTGCCAAGGAGTAGAGAGTTCTGGGAAGCGTTGGACTGGGAGTTTGGGAGTAGCAGATGCAAACTATTATGTAGAGAATTGACAAACAACAAGGTCTTACTGTATAGGACAGGGAACTATATCCAATATCCTGTAATAAATCAATATGGAAAAGAATATATATATGTGTGTGTGTAACTGAATCACTTATACCAAAAACTAACACAACATTGTAAATCAACTATATTTCAATGAAAAAGAAAAAAAAAACATTTTATTTTTTGCTTGTTAATATATGATTTTAGCAGTTACTTTAGATGTCTTAAAGTATGTTGTATATATGTATAATGTTGATGTAGATATGTAACAAATGTGAATATTACAGTATATATGGGATGTTTAATAACATGTAAACATATTATATAATCATTATAAATATATGGTAAAGAATCTTTCTGCAATACAGAAGATCTGGGGTCAATCTTCAGGTCAGGAAGATCCCTTAGAGAAGGGCATGCTCACCCNCAGAAAGACAGATACCAAATGATATCACTTATATGTGGAATCTAAAATGCAACAGAAATGAACTTACTTAGCAAATATACACAGACTCACAGACACAGAGAAGAGACTTGGGCTTGCCAAGGAGTAGAGAGTTCTGGGAAGCATTGGATTGGGAGTTTGGGAGTAGCAGATGCAAACTATTATGTAGAGAATTGACAAACAACAAGGTCTTATTGTATAGGACAGGGAACTATATCCAATATCCTGTAATAAATCAATATGGAAAAGAATATATATATGTGTGTGTGTGTAACTGAATCACTTATACCAAAAACTAACACAACATTGTAAATCAACTATATTTCAATGAAAAAGAAAAAAAAAACATTTTATTTTTTGCTTGTTAATATATGATTTTAGCAGTCACTTTAGATGTCTTAAAATATGTTGTATATATGTATAATGTTGATGTAGATATGTAACAAATGTGAATATTACAGTGTATATGGGATGTTTAATAACATGTAAACATATTATATAATCATTATAAATATATGGTAAAGAATCTTGCTGCAATACAGAAGATCTGGGG
>SJYA01008104.1:0-17112 GCA_006410615.1 Neotragus moschatus | reverse complement strand
TATATTTTGAGTATTATATATATATATATATATATATATATATATATATATAACCTCATGGGCTTCCCAGGTGGTGCTAGTGGTAAAGAACTCACTTGCCAACGCAGGAGACATAAGAGACGCGGGTTCAATCCCTGGATTGGGAAGATCCCCTGGAGGAGGGCATGGCAACATACTAAAGCGCTCTTGCTTGGAGAATCCCATGGACAGAGGAGCCTGGCTGGCTACAGTCCAGCAGGTCACAAAAAGTCAGACACAACTAAAGTGACTTAGTACGGCACAGCACAAGTTTCCTTACATATTTTTTCCCTAAATTTATTTCAAAACTCACCCCTCATCTTAACAGTTCTTTTATAATCTGCACTCTGCTCAGATTACTCTTCCACAGTTTGAAACACAAGCATACGATCACTCATCAATTCAGGCTCAGTTTCCTCTCAGAAGGCAAGGTTCTAGAGGGAAGGGATCATATACGTCCTTTTTCTACTACACTCTGTACACACTGGGTGCTCAAGACTTGCTGTAGTAAGAAGAGATTATTAAATAAGCATCATGGATTTCAAAGGTCAAAACAGGTGTGGACTATGTATTTCAAAATATGACTTCACTTTATATATTAGGTTGATACAAAAGTAACTGTGGCTTCAGACTGGATTTTAAATCATTGTAACTAGGCTCAAATACATCTTTACTAATCAAAATAGGATCCATTACAATCAACACGTTTTTGCCGAAGAGAAATAAGTTTGTTGATTCTGGTAGCCTAAAAATTCGTGCTTTGGGATTTGAAGAACTTTTGGAAACCATTTTCTACCTCTTGCTTTTTGTGGAAGCATTTTCCCTGCAAAAAGCTGTCAAGACACTGGGAGAAGTGGTCGTTGGTTGCTGAGAGGTCAGGTGAATATGGAGGATGGGGCAAAATATCTTACCCCAGTTGGTTCGACTTTTGAAGCGCTGGTGTGTGCTGTGCGGTTGGGTGCTGTCGTGGAGGAGAACTGGCCCCTCCTGTTCGCCAGTGCTGGCTGCAGGCGTTGCAGCCTCTGGTGTATCTCACTGATTCGCTGAGCATACTTCCCAGCTGTAAAGGTTTCATCAGGGTTCAGAAAGCTACAGTGGATTAAATGGGCAGCAGACCACCAGTGACCATGACCTTCTTTTGCAGGGCGGGGGGGGGGCGTGCAAGTTTGGTTTGGGGAAGTGCTTTGAAGAGATTCTCGGTCCAACCCCTGAGCGGGTTGTTGTCAGCTGTCATAGAAAATCCGCTTTTCGTCACAAGTCACAATGTGATTGAGAAATGGCGCCTTGATGCTGTGCAGAGTAAGAGAAAAACAATACTCCAAAATGATGATGGACTTTCAGTCAGCTCATCAGACACTCATTGATCAAGCTTTTCCATCTTTCCAATTTGTTTCAAATGCTGAATGACTGTAGAATGGTCGAAACTGGGTTCTTTGACAACTTCTTGTATAATTGTAAGAGGATCAGCCTCAACTGGTCATTATCAACTTCCCATAGCCAGCCACCATGCTCCTCATCTTCAAGGCTCTCGTCTCCTTTGCAAAACTTCTTGAACTACCACTCCACTGTACGTCTGTTAGCAGTTCCAGGGCCAATTGGAGGGTTAATGTTGCAAGTTGTCTCCACTGCTTTACAACCCATTTTGAACTCAAATAAAAATTCACTCAAACTTGCTTTTTGTCTAACATGATTTTTATAGTCTCAAGTAAATACAAACTAAATATCAAGTAGTACATCATTAGCAAAAAATAAGGCAAGAAGTATAATATTATACTTTAAAAATAGGTATGATTACATAATATAATAGGCTGCATTCAGAAAATTCCCCAGTGCTCCAGGTAAGTGACAGAAAAGTGAAATAGTACTCTGCTACAAATCAAGAGAAATGTTCACTCTCTACCCACTTGCAAAAATTAAAAATAAATCTCTGACACAAGCACACACCCATACACCTTCTCATGTAGTCCCCTCAGGAAATCACGGTCTCTGACCCAAGACATAATTCCCCCAAATCTTATTTATTTTTAAAATTTCTTTGCTTCTTCAAAGTGAACATTCTAACACATAATCTGTCAATTTTACTTCTACATTTCCACTCATTTAAAATGTACTTTCAAAGTCATCAGGTAGCCTCCTTCTAGGTAAATTCACCCTAACCCTTCCCCTCAGTAATTTTAGGTTTCCTGCCTATAACATCTGGAGCTATTGATCATTTTCCCTTTGCTCCTCCATGCCCAAAAAGCTCTTTCCCTTGGTCTTCAGGAAACAAATGACCTTGATGTTCAGCCTGTCCTCTGGCTACTCTTCCTTCTATATCTGATTGCATTATGCCACGTTACTCGTGGGTTATTCTAGGAACATTCCTAATTTTCATTCTGCAAACCCCCCTGGGTGAGAATACACACTCTCATGACGTCATTAACACTGATGAAAGCTGCCTCCCAAACCACTCTGTCCATCACAGATCTCTAGTCGGGGTGCCAAGCCTATGCGTTCAATTCCCTCCCAACACAGCTCTACTTGGAAGGTGTTGCACTTTCTCAAATAACATAATGAAGCCAGAATGTGGTCTCTGTTGACTCTTCATATCCAGTTTCCACAACTGAAATGCCTGTTCGCTATTTCTACCTTTACTTCTACTAAAAATTCAAGCCACTATCATTTCTTATCTGAACTGCTGCAAGAGTTTCTGATAGGTCTCTGTACTGGTCTTGCCACTTTTCATTCAGTTCATTTACACACTGCCACCATATAATACTAATACTCTGACCAGAGCTCTTCCAAGTCAGATATATTTCAATGGCTTCCTTATTCCCTCATGGTAATGCCTAAGGTTCCTTCATATGGCTAAGAGAGCTTTAGTATCCGCTCACTCTTGCACACTCGTCTAAGCCACATTCAGTTCCACCAGTAGTGCCCATGAAATCACTCAGCTTCGTGTGGCACTCTGGACCTCTATGCATCATTTGGCTTCAGCTTTGAGCAGAGACCTTGCCTTTCCTCCTTCAGTTTCATCTTAGATGCCACTTCTTCCCTGAGGCTCTTAACACCTATCACTCAAACAACTGGGTCAAGCGTCCTCATGGCTGCCACAATTTTCTTCTTCCATAGCACTTTTCACACTGTAACTGTTCATTGCTTATATTCCCTAGGACAGGGTAACCTTCCTGGGAGCCATGTCTCATTCATCACTGCATTTCTTGTTCCTAGTGCTACAGTTGAAGGAGCACTGTTATCAGTTTTACATACTTTTGATAAAATTAAAATTCTTCACTCTTCAGCCAAACTGCTCCAGAAATATCTTCAAACCATCACTTTTTTTTTTTTCACTGCTGTTTTTGTCTGTTTCCATTTTTGGGGTGTTTCTTTACGAAAATTTCACTTTATCAGAATTTTTCACTTCTTTCATGTCAAAATATTTGCTTCAATATTTTATTATAAACCTATTTTATATCACTTTTATGACTAGAAATAGTATTTTAACATTATAAGTGAACTCCAAAGACTATAGGTTATATTTTTCCTAAAGATTAGCAATGAACAATTCCAGAACATGTTTCTTACAAAAACATTGGTGATATCAATCATTTTAGAAACAGCAAATCAGGCATTACCTGTGCCAACCATTGTTTTCGTGTTTTTTAAACTAACGTATCCTTCACAGTCTTCCTATGAATTGGGTACTACTTTCCCTTCTTTAAGATAAGCAGTCTGAACCATGGTAAGGTGAAGGGACTTTCCCATGAATGCATTCCTAGCAGGTAGCACCTGACCCAGGGTCAGGCCAGGAATCTTGGTTCCATCACCAACACTGCTTTCCAACACTGTCGGTCATCTGAAATCCTCAGAGGGTAATGACAGCGTTTGTATTTAGTGCTTAAGAAATGGTCTTATACTGAGCCTGGGGAAAGCAACCTAGTTTAGATGTGGTTTCCCAGGTGGTGCAGTGGTAAAGAATCCGCCTACAAATGCAAGAGACACCGGTTAGGTCGTGGGATCAGAAGATCCCCTAGAGTAGGAACTGGCAACCCACTTCAGTATTCTTGCCTAGAAAATTCCACAGGACAAAGGAGCCTGGCAGGCTGCAGTCCAAGGGTCACAAAAAGCCAGACACAACCGAGTACACACACACACACACACACACACACACACACACACACACATACTGAATTTAGATGCGCATTTGCTAGAGCCCACAAAAAGTCTCACGGTGCCCAAAAACAACAGGTAATAATATCGTAGTCTGATTTTTAGCATTTTAATGGTTCATTCCTAACTATCCTGTTTCTCCACAATTATTCACTCTGTGATCTACACCGCTGCCTTCCTCTCACCTCCTTCACCCCACTGCTGCCCCGCGGGGTAGCTAGACACGTCACCACTGCCCCGAGCCACGTCATCTCTCTGAGCCTTTGCTCACACTCCCTCCTCTGCTCCGAACACCTTTCTTCCTGCTCTGGAGCAACTCCTTCAGCTCTTGCCTTCCTTGTTCACTCAACATCTCCTCTAGGAAGTAGTTTCTGCTTCCTTGGGGAGGCAGTGATCAGTCCCTTCTCTTGCGTAAGCAGCTTTTTGTAGGAAAGAGCTATCTGCAGGAGGTCCCCTTTGTCTTGTCACTTGATCAAAGCTATATTTTAACTAACCTCTGGCCCAAGCATACCTTTCACATCTTTTGATCACACAATACTCTGCCTAACCTGTTGGCTCTTTTCTGAGTTCAAGAAATAGAAATGAAGAATAATTAAGAGATGGCCAGCTCTTTCCCCCAGTTTTCCCTTCAGTAATCTTGAGAGCAAACTCTGGGAGAGAGAATCTAAAAAAGATCACAAGGAGTCAAGAAGTCTGCAGGCAATTGGAGATGTCAACAAATACGACTCCCTATCACAATGACTGGGCTTCTATGGTGGTGTAGTGGTAAAGAATTCGCCTGTACACATAAGAGACGTGGGTTCAATCTCTGGGGTCAGGAAGATTCTCCTGGAGCAGGAAATGGCAACCCACTCCAGCATTCTTGCCTCGAGAATCCCATGGGCAGAGGAGCCTGGTGGGCTACAGTTCATGGGTTTGCAAAGAGTCAGACACAACTGAGGATGCACCCACATCACAATGATTAACTTTGGAGATTACTTCCCCCTTTTCCCTTTAAAAACTTCCAGGGCCAAGCAGAATCTTCAGAGTAGGTTCTGGGACAGAAGTCTTCCTTCTCCCCGGATGCCAGCCTTCTGCTTAAAGCAACCTTTCCATTCCTACCAGCACTTGTCTCTTATGTATAGACTTTCTGAGTGGTGAGTAGTCCAACCTAAGTTCGCACCACTTGGATTTTCCTCTGCATGCTTATCATTACATGCTTTTATGTTTAACACACAATATAGTAGACTCCCTTCATCCCTGTGGCCAACAACATCTCACACAGCATGTCTGTCACGGTCAGTCTTCAAAACACTTTGGTTTTCAAAGTATCACTACTGTTAAAAAGAAATCAATGGTAAAGACTATAGTACAATAAATCCGACCATTGAAAATAACCATCTTTAAACTTTATGCACTGGGGAAGTATTTGACCACATCATTTCTTTTGTTGTCTATCCCCCAGTAGTATGGTAACCTAGCAAAAGACCGATAAGGACTGTTCTTCTTGCACTGTAATACGAAGAGTAGGAAAACTAAGAAACTATCATGTAAGCATTTACTGATCTGGGCTTCTTTCATTAGGAAGAAAGAAAAGACTTAATATGGGCAGAAGAGATCACCTATAAAAGGAAATTATAGGTTTTGGCCCCCAAAACAGACCCTGCTCTAGGAATGAGACTGGTCCCTTCTGTGGGCTCCTGCCATTTGGCAACCACCTCTGAGCTAGCAAGCCTTCCAGGCACAACAACTACTGCTTATTAAACCTGCTCCTCAAGAGCCACTTCTGTGACTGTTGGTAGTATTCACATACTTCCCATGCCCAGTAGAGTGAGTTCCCATTTATACCGTATTTAAATTTCCTACCTATCCTGATTTTACCTTTCAACCTTGAACGTAACCTTTTCATCCTCATTTCCAGTTGGTATCTTCCCTGATATACCCTATTCATTATATCCTTTTTTTCTCTATTTTGAACAGTTTTCATCATCTCATTCAACTTCTAGCCTTAAGCATATTTTAAACATCATTAAAGAATTCCTTTTAGTTTCTTGTTAGCACTGCCATTCCATCACTCACACCTCTCCTGCAGAGAAATAAACTTTTAAAATGATCTGTAACAAGCAAGACTGTAGGAGTGTGAGCCCTGAGGATTCTACTATCAGGGGCACACCAATCCTTTCTGATCCTCAGCTGCCTCTGCCTTAGCTTTTAGGCACCACAGGAAGGCCATCCTAAGCGTGGCTCTTTAGAGAACCTTCCTCCTTGAAGCAAGGGAAGTTGTTAATGGGCTCTAAGCCCCAGCTGAAAGTTACCTCTAATTTTCTGGTATTCAGTAGTTACACAAGAGTTTTGACACTGAGGCAGAAAAAAGGGGGGGGGCATTTCAAACCAAGTGTGCCAAGAAGACAGCCAAGGTCTCTGCATTCTAGTGAGGAGAGAATGGAAAACACAGTTTGGGCGGGTGACTAGCAGTTAGCTGCTGCTGCTAAGTCACTTCAGTCGTGTCCGACTCTGTGCGACCCAATAGACAGCAGCCCACAAGGCTCCCCCGTCCCTGGGATTCTCCAGGCAAGAACACTGGAGTGGGGTGCCATTTCTTTCTCCAATGCATGAAAGTGAAAAGTGAAAGTGAAGTCGCTCAGTCATATCGGACTCTTAGCGACCCCATGGGCTGCAGCCTACCAGGCTCCTCCGTACCAGTTAGCAGGAGGGTTAAACTGAAGTGTGTGTGTCCACTGGGAATGGTAGGTCTGAAAAGGTGACATCACAGAGCTTGAAGAATAAGAAAGAGTTAATTATGCATAAGGCAGAAGAATTTTCTAAGCCCTCTGAAGAAATAGAAAGTGCAAACGGCAAGGTGGCAGAGTCTAGCCTGTTTGTTGAGCAGAAGTCTTCCCTCCCACCAGCCCTTTGTTAAATGCCATCAGAGAACCACGCTTCTTTCCTCTTGGGCACTTCTCTTGGGTTATAACATATTCGTTAGTCTTATGTGTTGGCTACCGTCTGCCACTCCCAATAAATTCTAGCAAATATTAATATTCGATTTCTTAGTTGTGCCTGGCACTGGGGGTGTAACAGTGAGCAAAACTCAGTCCCTGCATATACTCACACGTGTGTGCGGGAGGGGGACGGACGGACAGACAGACAGACAGACAGACAGTGAAACCAGGATAGTGAAAATAGGAATGCTGTGTTTACTGTTCACAAGTGCATCTTCAGGACCTGGCATACAGAAGACAAGTATTTGTTGAGTAAATGCTGCTGAGAAAAACTGTAGCAAACAAACTACATGAAATAGATCCTAAAAACATCCTGGACATAGAAACACATCTGTGGACAAAGACAAGGAAATATACCAAAGTATTAAAACATGGCTGTCCTTGTTTATGTTTTATACAATAACCATGTATTTGTGTACATATTTAAAGTAGTTATTCAATTCACTGAAACACACAAACTTAGTGAACGGGGTCTCAGCTCTAATTTATGAGCTTTAAGGGAAAACCAGGTGAACATCGTTTATAGTTCACTTCCAGGATACTCATTTTTCACTAGGTTTGACTACCAGTGTGTTTTCGGTTGCTTTGGTAAGCCCCATGCAAAGCAAACAGTAGGCTTCCTAGTCCCACACTGGGCACCACTGGGTTGGTGACTTTCACAAAGCATATACCAGGGTACACTTCTCCCAGCTCCCCCAGCGGGACACAACCGCCCGCCCCCGCAACCGCCCAGGGAACACAAGACAAACCCTTCCTCTCGCAACATCCCCAGACACTTGAGCAAGCCCTCCCCACCAGAAACAGGGCCCTGCACCTGCCCTCACCAGGCTCTGTCCTGTAAACACCCTACAAGCTCTTGCCAGGGAACCTGCCTGGCAAGAGCTGGTTAACCCAGGCCGAGCCCACCATCGCGCAGCTCTCAGTGCCCCCAAGAAGCAAGCCTTCTCCTTAGGTCCCCGCAGAGCTAAACCCGGCAAACACCTGCCCCGCCCTCTACCGCAACTCCGCAGGACCCCCGGTGGATCCAGCTCCGTGTCAGCGCCCCCCCCCCGCCCCCGGTTCTGGCCTGCCGGCCCCTGACCCACTCTAGTTCACCGCCTGGGCGCACACTGTCTCCAGGCTCCTACCGGAGAATATGGGTAACGGGAGCACTAGGGCCGCCAAAAGCATCCCGACGCAGCACCAAGGGAAGAGGGGACTCTCGGGGCGCGCGGGAGGTGCCTGGCGAGGCGCACAAGACGCTGTCATTTTCGGGACGATCAGCGGGACATCGCAGACCAACGCGGGACAGACCTTTGCGAATTGAGTTACCGCGCGCAACAATCCGCGGATTCACCCAGTGCTGTCACGGAGGTGGGCGTGGCCTGGAACGCGCCCCGGCTGGCCAATGGGCGGGCTGCAAGGCGGGGCCTCGGGCCGGGGGCGGTCCTTAGGCCGGGAGGGGCGGGGTGTGGGCATCACTTCTACGTCTGCAGACCTAAAGGAGAAGCTCAGCTGCTCGCGGGAAGTGTTCACCCACCGCCTCTTCGTGAACACAATGTCACTACCCTATTTAGGAAGGATGGAAAGAAATCAAGGGCAGGAGCGGTCATCGTTGACCCTTTCCCAGAACGCTGGACTAAATAAAAAGAATCAAGCACCTCGACCTGAAAACAGTCCCTGGATCCCTGTAGGGCAGACACTGCTCAGGACTCCACTTTGGACCTGGGGCCCACCAGACTGTCCCAACGCCTAGGCCCTCGCTCAGGCTTTGGCATTAGGCAGGCATAATTCAGGACAATAGCTGAGGTTTCCGTGGTTGACTGACTGCTGCTGAAGCCTCTAGTGGCCCGACGGATTTCAGAATTAGGAAAAGTATGACCATTGCTCTCCCAACAGCTAGTCAATTAGTTTCCCCTCTGCTCCCAGAAAAGGACTCCTGGGAAGGTAAATTATTTACACGGGTCATTAGCATAAGATGCCTCAACTCTATGGGGCCTCAGTCCTTGAGCAACTAAGTTTTACTGAAGGTGAAATTTACATGCATGAAAAAGGTAAGGACAAAAATTCTGGAGAAGACTCTTGAAAGTTCCTTGGACTGCGAGGAGATCAAACCAGTCAATCCTAAACAAAATCCATCCTGAATATTCATTACAAGGACTGATGCTGAAGCTTCAATACTGTGGCCACCTGATGGGATAGCCTACTCAAGCCCTGATGCTGGGAAAGATTGAGGGCAGGAGGAGAAGGGGATGACAGAGGAGGAGATGGTTGGATGATATCATCTACTCAATGGACAGGAATTTGAGCAAACTTTGGGAGACAGTGAAGGACAGGGAAACCTGGCCTACTGCAGTCCATGGGGTCGCAGAGTCAGACGTGACTGAGTAACTGAACAACTCAACAAGAATTAGATGAGGTATTTCGGATGGAGCACTTTTGAACAGGATTGGGGTCACCCGAAGACCAGCAATAGCACGTGCTTCCTTTTGCTTCCATTTGTTCTTTTTATTTCATGCTCTCCCTGGGAATTGGTAGAATGGTCTTTCCTGCTCTGTAACTTCTAGGAGTGGGCATCTATCTTTGGTTTTCTTGGCTTGCAGCTGCATCATTCTAATCTCTGTCTCTCTGGTCACAAAAGTATCTCCCCGATTGTTTTTGTCTTTATTTGTATTTTCTTCTTCTTACAATGATGTCAGTCATATTTGATTGGAAGTCACCATAATGGCCTCATCTTAATTTGATTACATCTGGTAGACACCCTAATTCCAAATAAGGTAACACTTTTAGGTCCTGGCCGTAAGGGACCCTGTTTGACACATTAGAGTTCACATTGCAATCTCTCAGATTCCTATCTTTCCATGTGTCAAATAGATTCACCCAATCCCAACATCCTCCAGAGTTTTCACTCTTTACAGCATCAACTCAAAGACCCAAATTTTACTTAAATGTCTTCTAAATAAGTTATAAATGAGACTCAGTTTCTGGACCATCCCTGGGCAAAATTTGTAGTCACATATGATCCTGTGAACCAGGAAACGAGTAATGTGCTTCCAAAGTACAATGTTAATATTGACATAGGATAGAAATTACCACTCATAAATGGAGAAGGAGATAAGAAAGGGATCACGTCTTAAACAAATTCAAAACCCACTAAGAGAAATCTCTTTAGATTCTGGGAACAGAGAACACTCCTATGTGAAAGTAATGCTCCAAGTCAGCCTCTATGCAGGCAGACTCAGCTTTATGAACCACCAGGGAGGCGAGACTATTTTCTCAGCTGGAAGAGGCCCTGTTGGCCCCACCTACCAGGGCACTATATTTGGAGACATTTCTCTTTTACGTGTATGACGCCTGCTCCTTTCAGTCCTAGCTGGAAGCATTTCTGCTAGAGTAACCTTCTCAAAAACTTTGTCAGTCTCTTGTGCCCTAATACTTGCCAGCTCTTAGTCGTGTGTGTACATCACACATCTTCCCTGGATAATAGCATCTCTACTTCTGGATTAAGCTGAGACAATTGATTGGATCTCGACTCACATGTGTAACCTTGTAAGCAAAGGACTGTCCAGCCTCACTATGGGCTTGATTGGTGAGTACAGTATGTGGATAGGCTGATTCATTTTAAATCATCTCACATTGGTTCCTTTTTCTTTGACAGTTCATTCTTCAATTTCCATCACCTTGAATGTGTTTTACTACAAGAAGCAAGAAGAAATCAGGTGGATCTTTCATAGTTGGGTTGGGAATCTTCCAAACTAAATATCCAAGTTGATCTTGTATATTTTGTGTGGTAGTTAATTTTGTGTCAACTTGGCTAGACAGTAGTCACTCAGATGCTTGGTGAAATTATCAGTTAGATGTTTCTGTGAAGGCATCTTAAAGATAAGATGTATACAGTTATATAACCACCCTATTATCAAGATTTAGAATATTTTCATCATCCCAAATGTTCCTTCATGCCTTTTGAAATCACTCCCTAGTCCATAATGACATTATTATTTTTTTAGGGTGAAAGTTTGAGTTTAATGAAAAATGAACATTTGAAATAAAACAGTAACTTTTAACTTTATTTTTCAGAAAAATGGTATTTTTAAAGCTAAAGTAAACATATAAATAGTTAAGTACCTGAAGTGAAATCAACCTTGAGTGTTCTGATTGCTGTTTTTTAATCACATATATACCCATATAACTACTCCCTGGAACTGAAGAGAGCAAACTTCCAGCACAACATAAGATTTCCTTTTGTCTCTTCCCATTCTGAACCCCCTCTTATCTCCATAGGCAACCACCCTTATGTTCAGGTTTTCCACGTTTTAAAATTTATATCAATAATAAATTGATTAACCTAGTGAGTGTGTTTGATTTTTTTTTGTTTAGCATGAGAGCTGTGAGATTTTGCGAAATTGCTGTCAATAGCTATACTTCATTTTGGTTTCTAAATTAGTGAATATTAATCCGTTGTATGAAAATGCTACAAATGCTTTGTCCAGTCTCCAGATGTTCATGGGAACAATATGGACTTTTGCCATTTATAAATAAAGCTTCCGTGAACCCTGCTGTATGTGTCTTTTTATGGGCATGCACTCCCGACCCTCTGGTGAGGGAGGTTAGGGAGGACAAAATACATGTGTCAGGAGCACGAAATATTCAATGTAAAGGATATAATGTAAACAATATAATCATTAATTATGTAATTTAAAAAATGTTGATAGATGTAATTAGACTTATTGTGGTGATTATTTTGAAATAAACAGAAACACAGAATCACTACACTGGGTAACAGGAAGTAACAGTGTTCTTGGCCAATTGTATGTAAAAAAAACAAGCACATTGAAAAAGAGATCTGATATGTGTTATCAAGGCTAGGGCTGGGGAAGGGAGAATTGGATGAAGGCAGTCAAAAGGTAACAACTTCCAGGAGTGAGATAAATTAGAACCAAGGATGCAGCGTACAGTGTGGTAAATACGGTTAATATTGTGTATCTTATGTATGAAGGTTAGTAGAACAGTAAGTCCTAAGAGCTCTCGTCACAAAAAAAATATTTTTCTATCTTTAATTTTGTATTTATATGAGATGATCTGAAAGTCAAAGTCATTCAGTCGTGTCCAACTCTTTGTGACGCCATGGACTAGACAGTCTAGGAATTCTCCAGGCCAGAATACTGGAGTGGGGAGCCTTTCCTTTCTCCAGGGAATCTTCCCAACTCAGGAATCGAACCCCTCATTGCAGGCGGATTCTTTACCTCAGCGGAGTCACCAGGGAAGCCCAAGAATACTGGTGTGAGTAGCCTATCCCTTTGCCAGGGATCTTCTCAACCCAGGAATTGAACTGGGGTCTCCTGCATTGCAGGGGGATTCTTTACCACCTGAGCTATCAGGGAAGCCCATATGAGATGATAAATGTTCACAAAATTTGTAGTCATTTCAAGATGTACATACATTAAACCATTATGCTCTATATATGGAATCTAGAAAGATGGTAATAACGATCCTACCTACAGCAAAGGAGACACCGATGTAAAGAACAGATGTTTGGACTCAGTGGGAGCAGGCGAGGGTGGGGTGCCTTGAGAGAACAGCACTGAAATACACACGTTACCATATGTGAAACAGATAGCCAGTGCGAGTTTGACCTATGAAGCAGGGCTCCCAAAGCCAGTGCTCTACGACAACCTGGAGGGGTAGGGTGGGGAGGGAAGAGGGAGAGGAGCTCAGGATGGAGGGGGCACATGTATACCTATGGCCAATTCATACTGATATATAGCAAAACCCATCTCAATGTTGTAAAGTAATTATCCTTCAATTAAAATAAATACAATTTTAAAACAAAACAAAATAATTATGCTCTGCACAACTGAAACTTATGCAGTGCCACATGTCAATTATATGTCAAAAGAGCTGGAAAAAATAACCATAAAATACCCATACATAAGTACCATATAAATACAAAGAATTCACTATAACTGGTGTACTTGGTATTAAGATCTAATGTAATTTAAAAAAATCTCCTCACTTCCCTATGCATGTGAAAATACAGATAATTCAAAGGCTGGGAAAAACCTCACCTATTCTCTAGAAATGTTTTAATAAAAATTAATATTTTATGTTACTTTGAAGCCAGTCCACACCTAGTCCCACATAAAGTTGTACACGGACATAACAGGTGCTGAACATAATAGCTCATTGTGAAAGTACCAACAGAAGTCATCTATGGACATCATAAAACATTGAACTTTGATATTTATTAAATGGCACTAATTAACTAGCTTCATTGTAAGGCACTTAAATCCAAAGTCATGTTTTCTAACTGCAAATGAAGTAGATTTTAAACCTCAAAGAGTGCCACTGGAGTATTGTGTGAATATATCATCAGAAGATCTAACATGTTTTTGCTAGTCAATATTGTTCTCACTTTGTGGTTTTCCTGTGCTCATGGGCAAGGTAAGTTGAAACAGGTATGAACCCTCACCCTTCCTCCTACTTCGTTTCTACTTTCATGTGTGTGTTTTTGATTGAATCAACTGGTATAAATAGTCTTCAGGATGTGATAACTATAAAGAATACCTTAGTTAAATAATGATCACATATTCACCTGGGGGGAAAATAAGATAAATTATCTTCAACATCCTCTGAGTACCACAGTATGCAGAGCCACTGAATACTGATTTGTGAGGTCATGTGAATATGCTCAGGAAAATGAGAACAGAAAATATGTCACAGAAAAGCTAGAGTATAACTCCAAAATGTTTAGGGGATTCCTATTTATAATACAAGAAATTTAGAGAACAATGTGTATCTTCATAATCTTACATGTGGTGTTGATTTTGCAGATTCACACTTCACCAAATGCTAAATTTTAAGTATGGTCAGTTGACTGTATTTCAATTATATCTTAGTAAAGCTACTAAAAGTCATTAACATCACTGCCAAATCAATGTTTTAACAAAATGAGCTACAGGCAACAGGTATCCCTTTTAACAAAATCCAGAGTATATTCTTTATTTCTGCTGCAATACCGAAACCTTAAAATTGTTTTAAGAGAGCACTGGACACTGTGAAATTAAAAAAATTTTTTAATCCTTTCTATCTTGAAATTTATAAGTTCTTCATTATGATGCTTTTCTTCTGTTTTATTCTTTAATAATCCAGTCCTCTTCTTTCTTTCTTGTAAATATATCTTCTAATGAGTTTTATGATACCTCATTAAACACTAAGTGTGACTATAATATGCATTGCTGTGCATTATTGAGTTTATAATATGTTGCATGTTGGGTTTTGCATATTATTTAAATCAGTTTGTCAATTTTCCTCATAAACAATGTTTACAACACAACGGAGCTTCCTGTCCAGTCCTAAGGGTAACAACTAAAAGCACCTTAGGTCCCAGGTCACCTATAAGAATGGCTCCATTACCAGAGTGCTTGCTGAAGGGCAGACAGATGTGTGACTCAGTTTATCCCTGGTTCTCAGGTATATGGGAGATGGTCTATCAATCAGTCAGAGACAACATTAAAGGCATATTTCTAAGCAAGAGAGCTAGCAGAGGAGAAGGAGTATGCAGGCATGAGAGAGAAACCTGGAACTTTGACAAGTCCTTGCCTGATAGTCCAGTTGAAAACTAGCCTTCTCATTAACAAGGGGCCTCTTTCTAAAAGTGGCCTTAGAGATACATGTTCTGAATATTTGTGAACAGTTATTTTTCATAATAGATAAGTGTTTCGCAACTGTAGACTTCTTGTAAGAACTACTTCCTCATCCAACAGAAATAGAAAGTCATATATTTTTCTTAGTTGAAACTCAAAATCACAGAAATAGATCCATCATCTGTTGTTCATGACCCATTGTCGTCATGAAATCACACTTGTTAATGACATATGCTGAAAACTGAAAAACCCACAGGTAAAGAATAATTATGCCAAGTCTCCAACAGTGTGGGAAACATACACTAGAATGTTAACCGAAAGGAATGAGATTAAATTGGTAGTTTATTCCCAATATGGAAGCCACAGTGAAGGGGAAAAAAATCTAATATGACAACCTGTTACAGGATTAGAGTATCCTGCACGCAACTGTACACTCATATTTACCAGTGTCCTGTGTATTTTCATGCTATTAATTGGCATGCTTTAATTTCACCTTGAATAACTCTTTTCAGGGTTTCTAGTAAGGCATGTCTCGAGATATTCAGTTCCCTCAGTATTTGGTGGTCTGGAGAAGTCTTTATCTTCAATTCATTTCTGAATGACAGTATTCTTGGTTGGCAGTTTTCTCTTTCAGCACTTGGAATATATCATCCCACTTTCTCCTGGCTACTTAGGATTCTGCTTTGAAATATGCTTAGAGACATATGAGTGTTCTTTTGTAAGTTTCAAGCTTTTTTGTTTTGTTTTGATGTTTTGGCTTTTTCTTCATGCTTTAAGATTTTAAGTCTTTAAGACTTCAAGCCTTTAAGTCTTCTCTGTTTTTCTTTCATTTTTGAAGCTTCATTATAGTATGTGTTGTAGATGCATTTTAATGTTGATTTTGTTTGGTCACATATAAACTTCATGAACTTCGATATCCAAACCACACCCCTGATTTGGGAAGTTCTCAGTCATTCTTTAAATTAGCTTTCACACTCACCTCCCCTTTTCTCCTTCTGAAAACTCAATAGTTCACAAGTTAGTTCTGTTGATGCTGCTCCATAGATTGTATAGACTTTTTTCATCCTTTTTTTGTTTTTTATTTTTATTTTTGTTGTTGTTGTATTTTCTTTTTATTCTCTTCTGACTGGATAACTTCCAATACGTCATCTATCTCACAGATTATTTCTTGTTTGTTTCATTCTGTGGTTGATGCTCTCTAAAGCATTTTCATTTCATCCTTGAATCCTTCAGTAACACGATTGCTGGGGTTTTTATATGATTTATTTTTATTAAACTGTTCATTTTGTTCATTTGTTATTTTCCTACTTTTGTTTGACTGTCTTACTGTATTTTCTTGTAGCACATGGAGTTTTTTAAAACAGCCGTTGTTAAATCTTCTTTGGGCAAATCACAGGTCTCCAATCTTTCAGTGGAAATGTGCATGCTTGCATGCTAAGAGAAGAAGAAGAAGGCAATGGCACCCCACTCCAGTACTCTTGCCTGGAAAATCCCATGGATGGAGGAGCCTGGTAGGCTGCAGTCCATGGGGTTGTGAAGAGTCAGACGCGACTGAGCAACTTCACTTTCACTTTTCACTTTCATGCTTTGGAGAAGGAAATGGCAACCCACTCCAGTGTTCTTGCCTGGAGAATCCCAGGGACGGGGGAGCCTGGTGGGCTGCCGTCTATGGGGTTGTACAGAGTCGGACACGACTGAAGCGACTTAGCAGCAGCATGCTAAGTCACTTCAGTTCAGTTCAGTTAAGTTGCTCAGTCATGTCTGACTCTTTGCGATGCCATGAGCTGCAGCACGCCAGGCCTCCCTGTCCATCAGCATCTCCCGGAGTTTACTCCAACTCATGTCCATTGAGTTGGTGATGCCATTCAACCATCTCATCCTCTGTCGTCCCCTTCTCCTCCTGCCCTCAATCTTTCCCAGCATCAGAATCTTTTCAAATGAATCAGCTCTTTGCATCAGGTGGCCAAAGTACTGGAGTTCAGCTTCAACATCAGACTTTTCAATGAACACCCAGGACTGATCTCCTTTACGATGGACTGGTTGGATCTCTGCAGTCCAAGGGACTCTCAGGAGTCTCCTCCAACACTACAGTTCAAAAGCAGCAATTCTTCGGTGCTCAGCTTTCTTTATAGTCCAACTCTCACATCCATACATGACTACTGGAAAAGCCTTGACTAGATGGACCTTTGTTGGCAAAGTAATGTCTCTGCTTTTTATTTATTTATTTATTTACTTTCCTTTTTTAAAAATTTTTAATTTTTTTTCATCTCAGGTGTACATGAGTTCCCAGTCTTGAACCCCTCCCCCCAACTCCCACCCCATATCAACTCTCTGGATCGTCC
>SJYA01008102.1:0-11382 GCA_006410615.1 Neotragus moschatus | reverse complement strand
AGCATCATTCCTTCCAAAGAAATCCCAGAGCTGATCTCCTTCAGAATGGACTGGTTGGATCTCCTTGCAGTCCAAGGGACTCTCAAGAGTCTTCTCCAACACCACACTTCAAAAGCATCAATTCTTTGGCACTCAGCCTTCTTCACAGTCCAACTCTCACATCTATACATGACCACTGGAAAAACCATAGCCTTGACTAGATGGACCTTAGTCAGCAAAGTAATGTCTCTGCTTTTGAATATGCTATCTAGGTTGGTCATAACTTTTCTTCCAAGGAGTAAGCATCTTTTAATTTCATGGCTGCAGTCACCATCTACAGTGATTTTGGAGCCCCCCAAAATAAAGTCTGCCACTGTTTCCACTGTTTCCCCATCTATTTCCCAAGAAGTGATGGGACCAGATGCCATGATCTTTGTTTTCTGAATGTTGAGCTTTAAGCCAGCTTTTTCACGTACCAGCTTATTTATCTGATAAGCCTGTGAACGAAGGAAGTAATGATCAGAGAAGCTAGATGTTCCAAAGGACAAACACCTGGACAGGGTCAGAGGTAGGATTTTAACGTTGACACTTGAACTCCAAGCCAAATATTCCAAACTGAGGCCACTTCTTGGAAGGGACTGTTGAATTTTTTTTTTTCTTCCTCACCAGGATTTTTCTTTTACCTTGAGCACGATGGTTTGACTCAGCGCAGCATCAATTCCCCGGGGACTGGTCTGTTAAAAGTGGACACATGGAACTTAAGAAAAAAATGGAGCCAAGGGCTGGAGATAGAGGGCTGCTTTCCCTTTCCATTTGAAATTAATGTTCACTGTATAAAAAACATAAAGCATATCCATCCCCAGGGACTCGCCTGACATTTTAAAACTTTCATCTGTTTTAATTCACGACATTGGAGGAGGGGATTTACACGGAGCTGAGTGCTGGTGGCAAGTTGGCGGCCGCGTGCATTTCTCTCCTGTCATGGTGGATGGCGTGTGCTCTGGGCCCAAACAAATTATATAGCTTACTTAGCTCCCTCTAAAAACAATAATAGGCCTATTCAGATTTTATCTGTAATTTTACTTTGTTGTTGAGCAGTATTAATAATGCTGTTGTAAAGCAGGCCAGGGCAGCACTCCCCGAATTTCCTCTCCTCTGACTGGAGGATGAATAGCTGCTCACAGAGCACTAAGGTGAATGTGTGGCTGGTCTCAGAGTTAGACCCTCAGCATAAGTTAGGCGTGCTTGCCTGGATCAGAGCTGTGTTCATATCATATCTTGCAGATTTGGCAAGAGCTTTAAGAGTCCTGTATTTCAAGTTGGTTTTTATAGAAACTTGCTGTAGAACTGGGCAGGATTAATCACAGCTGAGATATATCACACTTAGTACAGTATTAAATTCTAGCAATGAAACGATGCAAAACCAGTCCATAACCTTATAAGAACATTGCCTGCTACAGTAATCACAGAGAAATACTGTATATCCAAATTAATGGAGAATAAAATGTCCTGCACTCTGGGTTTTGAAGTCGGGCAAGGTTCCTGGGTGGTATTCATTTCCTCTCCTTTCCCCTGCCTGGAAGCTGGCTGAGGCAGACCTTGGGTCTTCCTGGAGCTTATTATCACAGTGGGCTTGTGCATGCAGAGACAGTCTGCTTTGGGCATCCTTGCTTTGGCAGAGTTACCTAAGAACACCTTCCTTCATTCTGTAGAGATTGATTACACACCTGCTGTGAGTATACCTGTGACTCCCTCCCTCCCCTCAGGGAGTTGCCTCTGAGCCTATAGCAGGCAGGGTTATTGTTGTTCAGTCATTAAGTTGTGTCTGACTCTTTGCGACCCCATGGACTGCAGCCCACCAGGCTTCCCTGTCTACTATCTCCTGGAATATGCTCATGTCCATTGAGTAGGTGAGGCAATCCAACCATCTCATCTTCCGCTGCCCCCTCTTCTCCTTTTGCCTTCAGTTTTTTTCCAGAATCAAGGTCTTTGCCAATGCATCATCATTGGCATACTTTGCATCAGGTGGCCAAAGTATTGGAGCTTCAGCATTGGATCAGTCCGTCCAATGAATATTCAAGGTTGGTTTCCTTTAGAATTGACCTTTAGGTTTGATCTCCTTGAAGTCCAAAGGACTCTCAAGAGTCTTCTCCAACACTGCAGTTCAAAAGCATCAATTCTTTGATGCTCAGCTTTCTTTATGGTCTCTCACATCCATACATGAGGTGGAAAAACCATAGCTTTGACTAGACAGACCTTTGTTGGCAAAGTAATGTCTCTGCTTTTTAATATGCTGTCTAGGTTGGTCATAGCTTTTCTTTTAAGGAGCAAGTGTCTTTTGATTACATGGCTGCAGTCTCCATCTGCAGTGATTTTGGAGCCCCCCCAAATAAAGTCTGTCACTGTTTCCACTGTTTCCCCATCTATTTCCCATGAAGTGATGGGACCAGATGCCATGATCTTAGTTTTTTGAATGTTGAGTTTTAAGCCAGCTTTTTCACTCTCCTCTTTCACGTTCATCAAGAGGCCCTTTAGTTCCTCTTACCCTTCTGCCATAAGGTTGGTGTCATCTGCATATCTGATATGTCATCTGCATATCTGCATATCATATCTCAGATCACTGATATTTCTCCTGGCAGTCTTGATTCCAGCTTGTGCTTTGTCTGCTCTCCTCCCCAAACTACCAGCCAGTGATAGAAATGCTAAAATAGATTCTCATGAGGGACCATAGAATCTCCTAGAGAAACTTCAAACGTTAGTAAAATCTGTAGCCCAAGTTAGGTCAAAGGATCTCTCTCATGTCCAGGACCCTAGGCACGTGATAGGTGGAGTGGTTATATCTTTTACTTCCACCTTCCTCATTTTTCTAGTAACTGGTATCAAAATGAGCTTGACTTTTGCGGTCATTTTAAAGAAGGCCCTGCCTTTAGCTATATATTTTACTATGGGAAGCTATTACTAAGTCTCATAAAGATGAGGAAAGCAGTAGCTTGGGGTTTCCTGTGGTCCTTTGACTCAGCCTCTTGTCTATAAAGTGGCATTAGGATGCAGAAGATTATTGAAGGCTCAGCTCCAACCTGCAACCAGTGCGTCTTCAGGCTAGTCCAACTTTGCTTTCAACTTTCTTGTGACATTGTCAACTCCACCTCTAATTACAGATAAAGCATTTTCCAAGGACTTAAGAACCTGCCGTATTGAAATGCAAAGAAAAGAATATGCCAAAGAGACATTATTTGGGACAATAATGGTCCATTATGCCCTTCCATGAAAAGGATTCATGGCATATTGTGGTTTGAACCCCGTGACCTTGGGCTTTACAGGTGGGTGAGACTGCTGAATGCAGCTCAAGAAATCAGGGGAGATGCTCATTCTCTTCTCACCAAGGAGAACACATGCCCTGTTCTCTCCCAGGTTGTTTCTCATGGCTGTGCAAATGTGGCTGGGCATCTGCATTTCCTGACATGCCCTCTCCTTATTTACATAATACACTCCTACCAAACAGTAGCAATTATTTCTTCTTCTCTTTCAGTCTTAAAATTGGATCTTTTCTCCTTCTGCTAGTTAAGTGACTCACTTAAATTTAATTTTATAGTCTTTGGAGTTCAGATAATACACTGATTTTGCCAGACATAAAGCTAGTGCAGTCATGCTCTGCTTCTGAGATTGCTACCATACACATAATGATACCAATAAATACAATAGAAGGATGCTTTCAGGGATTTTTGCTAGAGGCTTAACGAAAGTATGCCACACTACTTTCAGAAGTGTTTTGAGAAAAGATATTTCTCCGTGACGATTCAAATATGGAGGCTTCTAAAGGATAGCTTTGGTCCCCGAGGTGCTCTGCAAATGGTAGCCAACATGGGCAGTAGCATTTTAGGCCAGAGGTCAGTACATGGCGAGGAGGGTTCCAACCTATTTGCTCAAGTACTTGGAGAGATACCTCCTTAGAGAAAGAGAGAATTTCAAGGAGCGTTTTCCAGCCTGACCAATATATCTGGCTACCCATTGTCAGTTCATTCATTCACGCATCCTCCTATATGTTTGTAGAGAGCTTGTTAATTTCCAGACACTGGGGAACCAACATAAATAAGATGTAGCCTCTGGCTTGGGATTCAGGGAACAAGAGAAACATAAGTGATTTCAGTATAATGTGATAAAAGCTTTGATAGTGGTATTTATAATGTATTGGCTAGAGCAAGTTTGGATAGCTTTGCAGCAGAAGGACAATTTGACCTGGGACTCATATGAGAGAGTGGAGTGTAGAAGATGAGTACAGTAATAACAGTGATCACAATGACAAAAGTGATAATGCTGGTTAACATTTGTGGGATGCTTACTGCATGCCAGGTGCAGTTCTCTGTGCTTTTCCTTTTGCTTGTAGTTTTCCATTCCTAGCCCCAGGCCTCTAATTGGCCCCTACCCCCTTGCCTTTCCTCATTGGTAGCTGCTAGTTCATTTCCTACATCTGTGAGTCTGTTTTTGTTTGTTTGGCTATGTGATTCATTTATTTTGGTTTTTAGATCTATGTGTAAGTGACAGAGTATTTATCTGCTTATTTCACTTTGTATAATATTTTCTAGGTTGATCCACATTGGTGCTAGAATTTCATCCTTTTTTATGACTGAGTAATAATCCACTGTGTATTTGTGTTGTGTGTGTGGATGTGTGTACTGCTTCCCAGGTGACCCTAGTGGTAAAGAACCCGCCTGCCGGTGCAGGTGATGTAAGAGATGTGGATTTGATCCCTGGGTCGGGAAGATCTCCTAGAGGATGGCTTGGCAGTCCACTCCAGTATTGTTGCTTGGAGAATCCCATGGACAGAGGAGCTTGGCAGGCTATAATCCATAGGGGTGCAAAGAGTTGGACATGACTGAAGCAACTTAGCATGCGTATGCGTGTGTGTGTGTTTATGTGTATACACACATACGTATGACACACACACACACATATGTGTGTGTGTGTGTGTGTCTAATTTGTCTCATTGTCACACATTGTCTATCCATTCATCTGTTGGTGAACATTTAGGTTGGTTGCTTCCATATCTTGGCTGTTTTAAATAGTGTTGTTATAAACATTGAAGTGCATGTATATTTTCAAGATAGTATTTTTTCTCCTGTTTGAGAAATTTGCCTTTAATTTGCATCAAAATCAGTTTCTTTAGAGAATTCCCTGGCAGTCTAGTGGTTAGAACTCTGTGCTTCCACTGTTGGGGGGACCAAGTTCCATCTGTGGTTGGGGAACTAAGATCCTGCAAGTTGCATGGCATGACCTCCCAAAATAAAAGCATTAAAAGTTAAATCAATTTTGTTAAGTATTTTATTTACAGGTTTTGAATAATGAATACATAGTCAATGTTACAGTCACTTGATTGTTTAATCTTTATAGTGAACATGTAAGGTGTGTGTGGGGGGGCTTCTCAGATGGCACAAGTGGTAAAGAATTCACCTGCCAATGCAGGAGACATAAGAGATGCGGGTTTGATCCCTGGGTCGGGAAGATTCCCTGGAGAAGGAAATGGCAACCCACTCCAGTATTCTTGCCTGGGAAATTCCATGGACAGAGCCTGGTGGGCTACAGTCCACAGGGTTGTTGCAAAGGCAGATGTGACTGAGCACGATCAGTGGGCCCTTTATAATATCTATTTGACACATGAGGACTTTGAGGCACAGACAGATGGAGACCTTTGCTTCAGGCCATATCACGGTGAAGTGGGAGAGCTGGAATTTGAACCTGAGCAGGCCAGAAAGCTGAAGGAACAGTGGGACGGAGAGGTATGAATGGAACTGGCCTGGGGAGGACAGGAGGCCAGAGGGCCAGGAGGGAGGTGTTGTGATGGTGCCACTTGGGTGTGTGAGAGAGTTGAGAGAGATACCAATGGGAATGTGATAACAGGAGCATAAAGGTAGAGAGCTGGGCTGGAGGGGGCCTGAGGTCTTCTGCTTGGACATTCCACTTGCCCTTCTATTTAACCTTTAGGTCTGAGCTAAAAAGTGACGCTTTCTCAGGTAGGTCACCCCGCCCCAGACTAAGAGCCCTTTAATTATTTTTGGGTTTTCCTTTATGTTCCTAGTTTATTTATAAAACTTTTAACATCTCTTCCCAACCAGACTTTGAGTTCCTGAGAGAAGAGGCTGTCTGTGCTCTGGCCACGCTGTGTTCTGAGGTCTGGTGCCTGGTGCGGAACGGGTGCTCTAGAAATATTTGTTGGCTGGCTAACTGGAGAGTTCCTAGACCCTTTATTTATTCTTGCGTGAATGGCTCTTCTGTTGTGATTCCTTTTTATAGTATCATACTCTACATCTTCCATGAACCAAGATCCATAACCCTTAAGCCATCAGCATACAGCAGGTGTCTAAACAACGGAAAATCTTTTAGCTAAAGGAATATTTTCCCTGCAGAAGCTTAGATGCAACTCAACATGTTTGTAATATGAAATCACTTCTTATCCTTAGATTTTCCTTGCAACAAACACATCAGAGCATAACTCATAACAAGGCACAGTAAAAATAATTGTTGGCTCAGCATAACTGAAGAAAGTGAAGGGTTTGGGGAATTACTCACAGATCCTAGTTCGTCCCAGTGGATTCTTGAGAAGTGGCCAGCAGGTTCTTTCAGGCTGACACAATTCTTACCAGGCCATCTTTTCTCAGGCCCTTCAGAGTAAGAAAGCCCTTGCTGCTGCATCTGCCTGTATTGGTCTGTGAAATAATTGTCCCACAATGGATGGAGGAGTTCACTTTGGCCTTCAGTAGATGTGAATTCTCTCCTCCTGGTAGCAGTTCTGGTGTTCAAGTTCTGTGTGGGGAGTATGTGGGTGGCAGACCAGTGGCCTCTCATTCTGAACTGGGATGCTCCCCATAACGCCTGGGCTGCGGACCATGCCAGGGCCCTCTCTGAAATGAGTCATTTCGTTGTCTGCACAAAGACGGGCCTCTTTCCCAAGGTGAGGCATTCCCAGGCTGTCGTTTTCACCAGACATGACCAATGAGCCACTGCTGGGGAAGGAATCTTTGGCGCTAATCCTTTCAGAGCCTCAGCCTACCAGCTCCCGCCCTTGCAGCTACTGTGCATGTGAACTTGAGATGACAGAGCCAGAGAATCTTCACCTTCAGTCCGTGAGCTGCACTGGATTGGTGGCTTTCCCTTAACAATTTTTAAATTGACATTAAGAAATAGATTTCCTATTACAGCCTGCACACATGTGTGTAGATCTCATAACTGAATGAGAAGTCTCACAAAACTGTGCTTATCCTTACTCTATTCGGTGCACTCTGTTATGCTATTGAAAAATGCTTGGAGCATTGTGTACCTGTCCATCCCAAACTCCCTAACCAGCCCCTCCCCTCATCCTTCCCCCTGCTCTGGCAACCGTAAGTTTGTTCTCTAAGCCTTGAGTCTCTTTCTGTTTTATAAGTACCATCATTTGTACAATTTCTGTTCACATTCTGCTTATAAGGGATGTTATATTTCTTTTTCTCTGACTCCACTCAGTATGACGATCTCTAGGGTCCATCCATATTGCTGAAAATGGCATTATTTCATTGTTTTTAATGGCTGAGTAATATTCCAGTGTAGATATGCGTGTGGGTATGCATGTGTGCTCAGCCGTGTCCAACTTTTTGCAACCCCGTGGACTGTACCCCACCAGGCTCCTCTGTCCATGGGATTTTCCAGGCAAGAATACTGGAGTGGGTTGCCATTTCCTCCTCCAGGAGATCTTTCCGACTCAGAGATCAGAACTGGGTCTCTGCCACGTGTACATATGTACCACATCTTCACCCATTCCTTTGTTGATGGACATTTAGGTTGCTTGTATACACTGCTAATTTAAAATGAATAGCCAGCAAGGACCAACTGCATAGCACATGGAACTCTGCTCAGTGTTACATGGCTGCCTGGATGGAGAGGGAATTGAATGGATACATGCCTATGTGTGGCTGAGTCTATCTGCTGTCCACCTGAAACTATCACAACATTGTTAATTGGCTATTGTTGTTGTTCAGTTGCCAGATAGTGCCTGACTCTCTCTGATCCCATGGACTGAAGCACACTAGGCCTCCCTGTCCCTATCTGCCAGAGTTTGCCCAAGCTCATGTCCTGTGAATCGGTGATGATATCCAACCATCTCATCCTCTTCAGCCCTCTTCTCCGTTTGCCTTCAGTCTTTCCCAGCATCAAAATATATGTACAATTGGAGGGAAACATGCTAGGAGCACTCTGTAATTCAGTGTCATGTACAGCTGCATTTTGAAAAACAGTAATTAGATATCCCAGCCTTCATGAGATCTGAGATCTCTGATATCCTCCCTTTTCTGAAGGAGAGATCCTTAGGTGTGATCTGAGCATCATACAACCAGTGGGCAGCAAAGCTATGACTGTAACCTAGGCCTCCTGACTTTGATACAACTTTTTTATATAAATAGCTATTACTCAAAACATCTCTTCTTTTGTGTTCTTAATGTATATTTAACTTTTCTTTCTGGCTAAGTACAGAATGGGCTTCCCTTGTGGCTCAGCTGGTAAAGAATCTGCCTGTAATGCAGGAGACCTGGGTTCAATCCCTGGGTTGGGAAGATCGCTTGCTCCTTGGAAGAAAAGCTATGACCAACCTAGACAGCGTATTAAAAAGCCGAGACATCACTTTGGTAACAAAGGTCTGTCTAGTCAAAACTGTGGTTTTTCCAGTTGTCATGTATGGATGTGAGAGCTGGATTAAAAACAAAGCTGAGCACCGAAGAATTGATGCTTTTGAACTATGGTGTTGGAGAAGACTCTTGAGGGTCCATTGGACTACAAGGAGATCAAGCCAGTCAATCCTGAAGGAAATCATCCTGAATATTTATTGGAAGGACTGATGCTGAAGTTGAAACTCCAATACTTTGGTCACCTGATGTGAAGAACTGACTCATTGGAAAAGACCCTGATGCTGGGCAAGATTAAAGGCAGGAGGAGAAGGGGACGTCAGAGGATGAGATGGTTGGATGGCATTACTGACTCACTGGTGTAATGATGAAGTTGAATAAGCTCCAGGAGTTGGCGATGGACAGGAAAGCCTGGCGTACTGCGCCCCATGGGGTCGTAAAGAGTCAGACACGATGAGTGACTGAACTGAAGTACAGAGTGGCAAACGAATACTATGTGGGAGATGACATCCTATACTTCTCTGCTTGGACTTCACTCACACCCTCTCTCCCTTTACAGGCCCCCAAATGACTTAGCCACTATTTAAGCTGTGTATGAAGCAGAGATATTACTTTGCCGACTAAGGTCCGTCTAGTCAAGACTATGGTTTTTCCAGTAGTCATGTATGGATGTGAGAGTTGGACTGTAAAGAAGGCTGAGCGCTGAAGAATTGATGCTTTAGAACTATGGTGTTGGAGAAGACTCTTGAGAATCCCTTGGACTGCAAGGAGATCCAACCAGTCCATTCTAAAGGAGATCGGCCCTGGGATTTCTTTAGAAGGAATGATGCTGAAGCTGAAGCTCCAGTACTTTGGCCACCTCATGCGAAGAGTTGACTCACTGGAAAAGACTCTGATGCTGGGAGGGATTGGGGGCAGGAGGAGAAAGGGACGACCGAGGATGAGATGGCTGGATGGCATCCCTGACTGGATGGGCGTGAGTCTGAGTGAACTCCGGGAGCTGGTGATGGACAGGGAGGCCTGGCGTGCTGCCATTCATGGGGTCGAAAAGAGTCAGACACGACTGAGCGACTGAACTGAACTGAACTGATGTTGTTCTCTAGAGGCTGCATGCCTGTCCCACTGCTCCAGACCCACAGCACAAAACGCACATGATTCTTGTCCTCAGATAACTTACTATCAAATTGGGGTGACAAATGGCTAAACAGAATTATTAGAAATGTGTTTTGGAGAAGAGGCTCTCCCCCAAGACTTTTTTTCTCCCTGGTAATGTAAGAATCAGCTTCCACAGCAAGGAAGCTTGAAGCTGGGATCACGAGAGGAGAGAGAATTGCTGGAGTTATCACCCTTTGTTTGTGTTGGAAAGGTCCATCTTCCTGGTGTTGCTGCCTGGACCCTTCTGCCTGGGCTCCTTTGCTTCTCCTCTGTTGTCCCTGGGATCCTTACCCTCTTTTGGAGCTGAAATCTATTTCCTTTTGGCAAGAGGTGGTGCCTTCTAAGTATGGATATGACAACTTCATTGTGCAAGCTCATGATAAAAATACCCAGTCTAAAAATATGGGCAAAATGGGATAAGATACTTAAAATCTGCTATTTTTCACCAAGTCTGAGAGGTGGGCTGTCTGTTTCAATGGTGTTTCCTCCTTGCCTGCCCCCCGCCCCCACTCACCTGTGAGTCCCCTAGGCAGAGCTGTTTGGCTCGCTGGTGGAGGCATGGTGGAGAGGGCAGAGAAGCAGAGGAGCATGCCTTGTGCACTGAGCACAAATCTGCCCCCAGAACCCCGAGCGTGCAGATGAGGAATTCTTCCATGACACATTATTTTATGGCTTGGGATCGTCTGCTTTGAATCTGGCACCTGGACCACAGTTACCCACATTTCTCAACTTGCAAGAGCAGAGTGCCCTGCAGTGCATTTGCCTTGCCCTACTCAGGAGCATTGAGCTGCTTCCTCCTTTGAAAGGCAGTAGGCAGCTGCTCTAGCTTTTGCCCATCAGCCCTCCTGTTGGCTGCCTGATGTGGAGGGACCCCTTTTTGTAATATAGTGCTTTGCATGGTGTAATTCTGATTTAGAAAAACAGCTTCGCTTGGAGAGAAACGTTAATTAGATGCAAAGAGCGAGTTATTTCATCCTTCGGGTGGGGGAGAGTGGGGAGTGAGGGAGAAGAAAAAAAGTACCACAAATAAATTATCTCCTATTTGTGCAATGTTTTATGCTTGTCAGCTGTCTGTTGCCAGAGAACCACAATGTAGCTAAATACTTGTGACACCTTGCCCAATCAAGGTATAGCAAAAGGATGTTATGGGAGCCTCTTTGTGACAACCTGTGCTAGTTTACATTAGCTTATAACCAATCGCCCTTTCCTCCGTGCTTGGAGAAATTTGTTAAATTAATTCAGTCGCAATTAGCAGATTTATGGGAAAGTACCCTGTTATCCTTTAATTGGAGAGCATAAAACTACAAACTGAATCCGCTAGTTCTATTTGTGTAATAGGCAATCTATCTACGACAAGATTTGATCGATGGAGTCGTATGATGCCCTTGCCTTGTTTTATATTGGCTGTCAGCGCTTAACTGGGACTGAAGTATCTGGGTAACAAAAATTGATATAATGACTTAATGCGCCTTATTCTCTTTGAGCTACATCAGTTTAGAGCACTTCTGAGAGAAAAATGTCTGGAAAATATCAGGGAGTCATTTATCAACCTGTTTTCATTAGCATACTGCCTAGCTCTGGCAAGGATTTGAATAAAAAAAAA
>SJYA01008101.1:0-17112 GCA_006410615.1 Neotragus moschatus | reverse complement strand
AGGAGAAGGGGACGACTGAGGATGAGATGGCTGGATGGCATCACGGACTCAATGAACGTGAGTCTGAGTAAACTCCAGGAGATAGTGATGGACAGGGAGGCCTGGCCTACTGAAATTCACGGGGTCACAAAGAGTTGGACACGACTGAGCAACTGAACTGGACTGAACTGAGACAACCTGACTCTAAAATCTGTATGGAAGAACTAAGAATAATAAAAAATAATTTTGAAAAAAGAAATGGAGGCCACCTCTTCCTGTGAGACATCAAGAGATATATGAAAAGTTATAATATTTAGATAGTATGATACCAACCCAGGAACAGGTAAAAGATTAGTCAACCAAAGAAGCCCCAAACACACCCCTGAATGTATGGAAATCTGGTACCAGACAGACATAACCAATTAGCAGAGAAAGAAGAGAGTATATAATAAAGAGGCTGGACCAGCTGATTATCTATATGGCAGAAAAAGAAAAATGGATCCCAACCTTACAGCAATCACAGAATAAATTTTAGATGGATCCCATGCTTAATGCAAAAATCAAAATTTTCAAAAAGTTTATAAAGAAAATAGAGGAAAATATACACATTATTTTAGAGTGGGTGGAAAATTCTTTTAAGCAAGACTCAGGGACTTCACTTGTTGTCCAGTGGTTAAGAATCCACCCTGTAATGCAGTGGACACGAGTTTGATCCTTGATCTGGGATGATCCATTATCATATGGGACAACTAAGCCCGTGCACCACAACTGGTAAAGCCTGTGACCCTAGAGCCTGTGCTCTGCAACAATAGAAGAAGGCACTGCAATGAGAAGTAGCCCACGATGAGAGAGCAGCCACTGCACTCCACGGCTAGAGAATGCTAGTAGGAAACAATGAAGACCCAGCACAGCCAAAAATAAATAAATAGTTTTTAAAAGACTCAAAGCATGAATAATAAAATATTGCAATACAGTTGTCTACATCAAAATTAAACTTGTCTGTACGTCAACATATAAGATGAACAAAGTAAAAGATAAGCAAGAGACCTGGAAATGATCTCTGCACAGTGACTGGTAAATGATTAGTAACCAGAATACACAATGAACTACTACAAACAATAAGAAAAATGACAACATAATAGATGCAAAAACAAAGAATGTGAACAGGTAACTCAACAAAGAGGAGACACAAGTCACCAATAAACACAGGAAAAGATGGTCAATCTCATTAATAATAGAAATACAAATACGACTGTAAGATACCACTTCACATGCATAATATCGGCAGTGCATTTTAAAAATCAGCAGTAAGCATGACTGAGGTCATGGGAAGGGAGAAATTGTCATATACACCATCAGCTGGCACAACCATCCTGACGAGAAATGTGGCCATTTCACTGCAGATTCACGATGCCCCAGCAACATCCTAGAGACACTCCCGCCCTTGCATACAAAGACAGATATAAGAATGTGCCTCTAGGCATCGAGTGTAAATGTGCTTATTCATGAATTTTCATGGAGCAATGATGGGATGAACGTAGGTACTGTAATGATAAGTCAGCACAGTGGTGGCCTCTGGATGGGAGGGAGGGAGGAAGGACAGTGGACTTGGGAACTGGTACTCAGAGCATTTCAGCTACATCTATAATTTTTTACCTAAAAAAAGAAACTGGAGGGACTTCCCTGACAGCACAGTGGTTAAGTCTCTTCACTCTCATTGCAGGAGGTTCGAGTTCCATCCTTAGTCAGGGAACTAAGATCCCACATGCCTCTTGATGTGGCCAAAAAGCAAAAATAGATAAATAAATAAAAATAAATTTTAAAATTTAAAACCTTGGGCACAGAGGCAACATGTTAAGGTTGGACCAAACTAAATTGTGAGGGACTTCCCTGATGGTCCAGTGGCTAAGACCTAGTACTCCCAATGTAGGGGACCCAAGTTTGATCCCCAGTCAGAGAACTAGATCCCACATGCTGCAACGAAGACCCCAAGAAGTCAAATAAAGAAAAAATAAAACAAGAAAAAAGAAATTGTGAGTACATGATATTCTTTACACTTTTCTGAATACATGAAATATTTCATCACAATGCTCTCTTAAATTCTATCAAGATTTATTCAGCCTGACTCTGGTGGACATGAACAATCCCAGTTTGTTGGACAATTGCAGAAGAGCAGAGGAAAAGGGATCTTTAGAGCTGAGGAGCCGAATCTTTCCTAAAGACTGCAAGCCAGGAAATGAAGATGATGCAACACCAGAAGACTGACATAGGAGGCACCAACTCCACTGCTTTCAACTTAACTGATAGGATGACCAGTGTCAACACCATTCTGCTGGGAGTCTCCCCATCCCCAGCAACGTACCTCTCTTCAGGCTGCACCTCGACTCTCCCCTCTAACCGTGACATCTTTTCTGAACACAGAAGGAGTCAGCTATGACTCCTAACTGGTTCAGAGAAACACTAAGCAGAACTGTAATTTATTCCCTCTCTGATCATCTCCTGCAGGGATAATTAAATATTTTAATACAAAATGAGGAAAACACAAATTTCTTTCTCTCTCAACTTCTACTGAAGAGCAAAACATGTTGGCAAGGATGTCAAGAAAGAACTGTAGGCAAAAATGACAACCACCAATGACTCACCAAGCGAAGGTAGGAAGGTGCAGCAGTGAATAAAGCCAGACAACCTGGTCTAAATACCAGTCCCTCCACTCAATTGCCAACTTCATTTACATAATGTCTTAGAGGCTCAGCTTCCACACTCTCAAGCAACAACAAAACCTCCTACCTCACGGGGTTAATAAGAACATAAGATTATATATGAAAATCAATTGGACAGTGACTGGCATATGATACACTAGTAGTAATAATAGTGATTCATATTATCAATAATCATGAATTCAACTACATTGAATTTACTATTTGCACCTGCTCAAATTTAAGTTCATGATAACAGGTGAATCTTTTTTATTCACTGATATAGTGCAAACACTGAGAGCACTGTCTGGCCAATACTAGACACTCAATAAATGTTTGTTGAATGAAGAAATGTAAATCTCAGTATTTGGCACATTGCTGTAGTTGTTGTTACTCGGTCCCTGAATCATGTATGATTCTTTGTGATCCCATGGACTGTAGTCCACAAGGCTCCTCTGTCCATGGGATTCTCCAGACAAAAATACTGGACTGGGTTGCCATTTCCTTCTCTGGGGATCTTCCTGACACAGGGATCAAAATAGCACCACATACAGATTCTTTACATCTGAGCCACCAGGCAAACTAAGTACATCTTAACAAGGAAAACATAGGAAGCTATAGATGGTAAGATTCCTTTGTGTTAATATAAAAATCACACTACACTAGTCTGTTAAAAGTAATAATATGACAAGGGGAAGGCTGCTGTGCACTAAAAGTCAGGAGATGAGTTCAAGTCCAGTGAGGACAACATGAAAATCCCTGTGGTCTGCACAAGTTACAGAGTTGCTCTGAGCTCCCGCTTCCTAATCTGTGAGTTGAAGTGAATTAGTGCAAGATGTGGAGAAAGCAATGGCAACCCACTCCAGTATTCTTACCTGGCAAACCCTATGGATGGAGGAGCCTGGTAGATTGCAGTCTNAAAATCCCTGTGGTCTGCACAAGTTACAGAGTTGCTCTGAGCTCCCGCTTCCTAATCTGTGAGTTGAAGTGAATTAGTGCAAGATGTGGAGAAAGCAATGGCAACCCACTCCAGTATTCTTACCTGGCAAACCCTATGGATGGAGGAGCCTGGTAGATTGCAGTCTATGGGGTCGCTAAGAGTCGGGCACGACTGAGTGACTTCACTTTCACTTTTCACTTTCATGTATTGGAGAAGGAAATGGCACCCCACTCTAGTATTCTTGCCTGGAGAATCCCAGGGACAGAGGAGCCTAGTGGGCTACCATCTATGGGGTCACACAGAGATGGACATGACTGAAGAGACTTAGCAGCAGCAGAAGTACAAGATGGTTGTTAAGATCCTCTTTAATTCTAAAGCTCTACTATTTTTTTTTTAATTCTTTCAAAAACGTTTTTTTGCTGCACTGCACAGATTGTGAGATCTTAGTTCCCCTACCAGGAATCAAACCCATGCCACCTCCACCTTATAAGCATGGAGTCTTAACCACTGGACTGCCAGGAAAATGCCAAACTCTACTGTTTTTAAAGGAGGACCAATAAGCATATCCTGGAGAGGGAAATGTCAATCCACTCCAGTATTCTTGTCTGGAAAATCTCATGGACAGAGGAGCATGGCAGCTGCAGTTTATGGGGTCACAGAAAGTCAGACACAATGGAAACAACTTAGCATGCAGTAAGCATATAAGAAAGAAAAACAATACATATTAGACTTTCCCGTAGCTTCACAAACCAACGTATAGTCTAAAATCACCTAGTATAATCACTTTGTCTTTTATTTTACAATTTCGTAAATATTTATCAAGTCTCTACCCTGCAATGCAAGGGATATTTCACAAAACAAGAGAAACATCTGCCTTCATGGACCTTACAGTCTGCTGAGGGATACAGATGATTTAACAAGAAATGAGGATAAACTATGATAATTGCTAAGATGGAAAAATGAGGATATTGTAGCAGAAAGAGGACATAAAACAGTATGGAAGGATTTTCTCAATACAGTTATATCGAATGCAAGGCCTAAATGAATAACAAGAGGCTCATTAAGTGACAGTATCAGGAGAGGGGAATGGTCGAGGTTGGGGGGAGCACTGTATATAAAGGCAAAGCTGGGAGGGAGTTAGCTAGTCTGGCATCTGCAGCTTAATTGCCTGGGATGAGAAGCAGGCAGGAGCTATTTCATGCAAGGTCCTCCAGAACATAATAAGGGCTTTTGTCTTTAGCTTCCTAGCCATTGTGGCTGGGCATCACATAACATTTTCAAAAGATTATCCTGGTTGTGATGTGAAGAACAGGCTGGAAGGCAATAAGACTCAAGGCAGAAAATCACAGGGAGGCTGCAGCAGGAATCTCAATGAAAAACCTTACCCGGAACTAGAACACTGGTAGCGAGAATGTGGGCTTCCCAGGTGACTCAGTGAGAAAGAATCTCCCTGCCAATGCAGGAGATGCAGGTTTGATCCCTGGGTCGGGAAGAGCCCATGGAGAAGGAATTGGCAACTCACTCAAGTACTCTTGCCTGGGAAATTCCATGGACAGAGAAGCCTGGCGGGCTACAGTCCATGGGGTTGCAGAGAGTCAGACACAACTGAGTGACTAAACAACAATGAGGATGAAGAGATATTAAGAAGGTGGAACAGATCGCTTCTTGGCCTTCTGGCTAAGATCAAGTGTAAGAAGATGGAACAGGACTTGGTGACTAAGATTGGGGGGAACAGAAGTCAGAAATGATTCCTAGACTCCCAACTTAAGAATCTGAGTAGAAAATTTTCCACTATGTTTCCTAAGAGGATTGGATATAAACCAGGAATTACTGGTAGGTGTCATGCCATCATTTAGAAAGAAGCTTCCTGAAAATGGAGCCAACACAAAGGAAAACGAAACTAAGGTAGAAACAGTGAAGCTGTTGTGATGTACTTATTTTACGCCTCTGGACTGACTATCCCAGATCTCCTTGTTGTTGTTGTTCACTTAGTCTTGTCCGACTCTTAGTGACCCCATGAACTGCAGCACACCAGGCTTCTCTGTCCATCACTAACTTGCTGAGTTTGCTCAAACCCTTGTCCATCAAGTCGGTGATGCCATCCAACCATCTCATCCTCTGTCGTCCCCTTCTCCTCCCACCTTCAATCTTTCCCAGCATCAGGGTCTTTTTCAATGAGTCAGTTATTTGCATCAGGTGGCCAAAGTATTGCAGCTTCACCATCAGTTCTTCCAGTGAATAGTCAGGTTGATTTCCTTTAGGATTGACTGGTTTGATCTCCTTGTTGTCTAAGGGACTCTTAAGAGTCTTCTTCAGATCTATGACTGTATGTTTTGGACACACAAATCAGTGAATTTCACTTGTGATTTTTTGGTGATGCTGGTGTTTTGGTTGGTTGTTTAGTTCAATCTGAGGTGGGATCTTTGGCTTGTAAACCAAAATAATTCAGGGAAGAGAGGAGACAGTAGGAGTTGAGAGATCAGTGTAGAAAAACAACCACTGAAGAAGCAACACAGGAAGATGAGTCCAGGGAGAAAGAGAGAGGAAAGGAGGAGCCAAGGAAATCAGGCAGAAAATAAGTTCTCAGAGAAGCACGTGGTTGGTAAAGCTGAACACTCTAGAGAGATAAGGCCGACAAGGACCAAGACATCCACGTTGGGTTTAGCTACAAGGCAGGAGTTGGTGACATAAGTGAGGACAGTATCAGTGAAGGGATGGGGGTACAATCCAGACTGTAGGGGTGAGGGGCTGAGGTGAGGAAGCAGAACAGAAACAACTCTAAGTCAAGGCGTTAATTTGCCAAGGGGAGGGCAGGGGAGGGAGATGCTTTCAGATGGATGAGGTGGGAGAATGTTTAAAGGCTAACAAGGAGGAAGCAGGAAGGAGGACAGTCAACTGGGGGAGACCCTGAGGAGGGAGGAGAGAGACGGTCCAGAGTTCAGGCCAAGGCATAGACTTAGAGGTTGGCCCCAATTCAAGGGAAGAACATCTCGTCACTGGAAATAGACAGAAAGATGTGGGAGGAATTAACTAGACATCCTGGTCTGGTATTAGGACGTAGATGGCGTTGGAGTATGACAGCCTCCATCTTCTCCACAGAGTAGCCACAGGATCCTTTGCTGAGATGGAGGAGAAGCGGGGTTAGGGGGGTGGAGAAGAGTTGGGGTGGAAGCTTAAGGAGAATGCAGGCCGTCTGAAACTTTGCCGTGGAGGAGAGAGATTAGGCGTGCATGCTAAGCCACTTCAGTCGTGTCCAACTCTTTGCAACCCCATGGACTGTAGCCCACCAGGCTCCTCTGTCCATGGGATTTCACAGGCAAGAATACTGGAGGGAGTTGCCATTTCCTTCTAGAGGAAATCTTTCCAAGCCAGAGATCAAACCGGTGTCTCTTATGTCTCTTGCATTGGCAGGTGGGTTCTTTACCACCAGTGCCTCCTGGGAAGCCTTAGTGAGAAAGAGAGACTAAGAAAACACAGAACAACTGACTGGAAGCTCTGAGGACTCACTGGATGACAGAAACCAGTTATCATTGCTCCTCAAAAGGAAAACTATCACAAACCTAGACAGCATATTTGCCAACTAAAGTCCACATAGTCAAAACTATGATTTTTCCAGTTGTCATGTATGGATGTGAGTTGGGTTTAGCCGCATAAAGGTTTAAACCATGAAGAAAGCTGAGTGCTGAAGAACTGATGCTTTCAAATTGTGGTGCTAGAGAAGACTCTTGAGAGTCCCTTGGACTCTTAAGAGATATAACCGGTCAATCCTAAAGGTAATCAACCCTGAGTATTCATTGGAAGGATTGATGCTGAAGCTCCAATACTATGGCCACCTGATGCAAAGAGCTGACTCATTGGAAAAGACCCTGATGCTGGGAAGGGTTAAAGGCAGGAGAAGGGGACGACAGAGGTTAAGATGGTTGGATGGCATCACTGACTCAATGGACAGGGACTTGAGCAAACTCTGGGGGATAGTGGAGGCCAGGTGAGCCTTGCGAGCTGAAGTTCACAGGGTCTCAAAAAGTCAGACACGACTTGGAGACCAAACAAATACCAAACAATGGAGTGGTTTCCCCAAAATTGGGTACATCAAGGAAAGAATGGAATCTGAAAGTGAATATTGGCTTATACTGAGGCAACTGATTTATAAATGGCCTGTTTCATACATTAAAAAAACAATGTTAGGGCGTACTGGGATAGTTTTTATCATTGACCTAAAAGAGGAACTTTTCAGTTTGCTGATAGGGTCCTTAGCTTTTCTGCAGGGTAAACTGCCAATCTGGTGGAGAGAAACCACAGGCAATTCTCACAAAATGACACGACAGAGTCTGAAGTGGCCGATAAGATTAAGCAGGGTGGAATATGATAATGAATTTGGGTCTAAAACACAAAACTCAAACTGTGCTCATGAAATAAAGATCTTGAGATCTCAGTGACCATCTAATTAATAGATCAAAATGACCAGAACAATGCTATTAAGACCAGATACAAACACTGGGTTGAACAAATATCAAACACCAAGAGACCTCTAGATAAGGTCCTTTCCAGTATCAAGACAAAAGTTTCAGTTGAGAATGATAAGAGCTCATGTGAGATAACTGTAGTTAAAGGCCTCCTCTACGAATCACTGCTACTGCTAAGTCGCTTCAGTCATGTCCGACTCTGTGCAAACCCATAGACAGCAGCCCACCAGGCTCCCCCGTCCCTGGGATCCTCCAGGCAAGAACACTGGAGTGGGTTGCCATCTCCTTCTACAATGCATGAAAGTGAAAAGTGAAAGTGAAGTAGCTCAGTTGTGTCTGACTCTTAGCGACCCCATGGACTGCAGCCTAGCAGGCTCCTCCATCCATGCGATTTTCCAGGCAAGAGTACTGGAGTGGGATGCCATTGCCTTCTCTATGAATCACATTAGTCATTTATAGTTTCAACTTTTATCCTTATATTTAGTTTCATCTCAACAAAGTTTTTGGAACATATTTGTCTCAGCCTCCGCTGAAATGTCTTTTCTGAATCACAATTACCTCTGTCTTCAGAGAGGCATGATGTAAACACTCTGAATAGTGTTGTTGTTGTTTTGTCTTTCAGAGTTGAGGTGATTTCCTACTAAATTATTCCATATCCTTTATAGAGAAAAAAAAACATATAAAACAGGCAGCACTTTGCTCTCCAAAGTCTTCCTTGACTGGATTTCATTGCTGCCTCATTTCTTTTTCTTTCTTTTTTTTTTTTTTTTAATATTTGTTTGTTTATTTATTTGGCTTCATTGGATCTTAGTTGTGGCATCTAGGATCTCTCATTGTAGCACACAGACTCCTTAGTTATGGCATGTGGGCTTAGTTCCCCTTAGGATCTTAGTTCCCTGACCAGGGATTGAACCTGTACATCCTGCAATGCAAGAGAGATTCCTAACCACTGCACAACCAGGGACGTCCCTATTTACCCCATTTCTGACTTAAAATTTCCAGGTTCTTAAGCTGGAAAGTTCTTACCTCCTGGCCCTTCAGAGCACGCTGTCTCTCCTCACCTTTTAGACATCTAGGTTACCACATGCTAGAAGCAATGTGAAAAACTAAGATTACATCATTCCTAACCTTGAAGGAGGCACAGACTCAGGAAAAATGCCAATACAGAGTGACAGGTGCTGTGATATGAGGCAAAGGAGGCCAAAAGGTGGATGTTATCATTTCTTCCAGGATGGGCAGAGTCAGAAAGTCTTCCTGGAGGAGGTGACGTTTCAGTAGAGTCTCGAAGGATGAGGATTTCTTCAGTCAGGGGAGATGTGGAAGAGTGGGAAGCAGAGGGAACAGCAGAACATTAAAAAGAGAGAGAGAGAGACATGGAACAAGCTTACTTCTGGGGGCTGTAGGTTGCAGTATGGAACACAGGGTGTGGGGAGAGGTCAGAATACGAGCCTGGGCAAATGAGAAGGGACCAGCATCTGGGCTGGTTTTAAGAGAAGTTAAGATGTTTGAACTTTATCCCAGCCCAGATGTGAATCAATCATTTTTTCCCTTGGCTTAGATTAGGTAAGATTAGAATTGTTGAAAAAGAATTTTCCCCAAGCACAAAGGGAAAAATAATCAAATACAAACAAAAAGCAAACAGCAAAAAGCTTAAAAATGAACACCTCACAGATCCCAGATTTCTTAGCTCCTTCACAAAGTTCCAGCTCCTATTAGAACTTGTACACAGAGGGCTCTACACAAGCCCTCTTATCCCTCCTCCACCCGTCCATACTGGCACCAGAACAGAACAGTAGTTCCTTTTTGCCCTGTGCAAACATGAGGCCGATGGGTTCCCCTTCTTAATGTTCACCCCAGGCAGTCTGGCTTATACTGAGGTTGACTGAGCTTCTCCACTGACACTGCCTCTGGAGGTCTTGCTCTCAATCAGGGGTCAGAAAAGGGCCCTTCTTGTAAAGGACCACAGGGTAAAAGTTTCGGCTTTGGGTCGGTCACAGGTACTCAATTCTGATGCTTCAGCAGGACAGTAGATGTAGGCAATGTGTAAACCAAAGGGCCTGGCTGTGTTCCAATAGAACTTTGTTTATGGACACGGAAATTTGACTTTCACATAATTTTCACATGAAATATTATTCTTTAAAAAAAAACATTTCTTTATTGATTTCATATACAATTATTATTGGCTGTGCTGGGTCTTTGTTGCTGCAGGGGTTTTTCCCTAGTTTCAGTGAGTAGGGGCTGCTCTTCCTCGTGGTGCACAGGCTCTTGTTGCAGAGCGCTGGCTCTGGTGCCCAGGCTCTATAGTTGGGGTTCACAGGCTTAGCTGCTCCGAGGCATGTGGGATCTTCCCAGACCAGGGATCAAATTTGTCTCCTGCACTGGCAGGCAGATTCTTTACCAGCCACCAGGGAAGCTCTCATTTATTTATTTATTTATTAGAATGTGATTTGAGATGTAGGTTTTTAGATGCAGATCATTTTTAAAGTCTTAATTGTAATTTGCTAAAATATTGCTTTTGTTTTACGTTTTTGGGGGTTTTTGGTCGCAAGGAAAGTGGGATCTTAGCGCCCCACCCAGGGATGGAACCTGCATCCTGTGCACCAGAAGGCAAAGTCATAAACCACTGGGCCACGAGGGAAGTCCCTATCATGCAATAGTATTCCTATTTTAATTTTTTTCAACCACTTAAGTATGTAAAATCCATGCTTAGCCCACCAACTGTACAAAAGCAGGCGATGGGCCAGATTTGCCCTGTGCATTAAAGGCACTGATTCTCATGGCAAAGATGTCCTCTTCTCTTTTACATCATCAGTTTATTTTTAAAATGGATACCAGTAATACTAGTGGATAATATTGGTTGAGCACCCACAGGTGACAGGTGGTATGCACTGCAGAGAGCTGTTCTGAAGAATAAATAAAATAACGTCTGAAGAGCACTCAGCATAATGCTTGCTCAGAGGTAAACATGAGCACTTCCAGGAAGATTACACATGCTGCAGAGAAACTAAGCCCATGCACCACAACTATCGAGCCTGTGCTCTAGAGCTGGTACTCCTGCAACAAGAGAAGCCCCCACAATGAGAAGCCATTTCAACTACAGAGTAGGCTCCACTCTCTGAAACTAGAAAAAGCCTGCACAACAATGAAGACCCTGCACAGCCAAAAATATTTTTTTTTATTTTTTAAATTTTACTTTATTTTACTTAACAGTACCGTATTGGTTTTGCCATACATTGACATGAATCAACCACGTGTGTACATGAGTTCCCAATCTTGAGCCCCCCTCCCACCTCCCTCCCCATATCATCTCTCTGGGTCATACCAGTGCACCAGCCCCAAGCATCCTGTATCCTGTTTTTGTTTTTTTTTTTTAAGAGAAAACTTTTAAAAAAGAGGTAACTATTATTGTATTTACTGTAGACAAGAGTTAATCAAATCAGATCTAACCTAATCTCAAAGGCAAAGGAGACAACAAAAGATATACTCATTTGAATGCAGAGCTCCAAAGAACAGCAAGGAGAGATAAAAAAGCCTTCCTCAGTGATCACTGCAAAGAGATAGAGGAAAAAAATAGAATGAGAAATGTTGGGGTCTTTTAGTGGACCAGAACCTGGTGGTCTGGAATTAACAATAAGACAGTGAAAGAGAGAAAGAAAGAAAGAAAGACATGGGGACACAAGCTCTGATGGAGCAAAGGTATTTTATTAGCAGACATGCAGGCTTATATGTCTTTACTAAGATGATTACTCAGCTATTACACAGGATGAAATTTTAGCAATAGCCACAATATGGATAGTCTAATACATACAAGGTTGCTGACACAGAAAAGAGTCACTGAAAGGAGCTACTGAAAGGAATCCAATCAGATACCCTGTCCCATAATCTCAGTCCTGAGAACTGTGTGCAGCTTTATTGCTTCTTGGAATATGTACTGATAAGGAACAGAGGATTTATGAGAAATAGAAAACAGCATGCAGGAATCCTCCTGTTAAATGTTCTCTAACAGGGAAAGATTAGAGATCTCTTCAAGAAAATTAGATACCAATGGAACATTTCAAGAAAAGATGGGCACAATAAAGAACAGAAATGGCAGAGACTTAACAGAAGCACAATATATTAAAAAGAGGTGGCAAGAATACACAGAAGAACTGTGCAAAAATATATTAATGACTGAGACAACCATGATGGTGTGATCATTCACCTAGAGCCAGATATTCTGGAGTGTGAAGTCAAGTGGGCCTTAGGAAGTATCATTACAAACAAAGCTAGCGGAGATGACATAATTCCAGCTAAGTTATTTAATTATTGATATTCCTCCCAGCAATCTTGATTCCAGCTTGTGTTTCTTCCACTCCAGCATTTCTCATCATATACTCTGCATATAACTTAAATAAGCAGGGTGTCAATATACAGCCTTGATATTCTCATTTTTCTATTTGGAACTAGTCTGTTGTTCCATGTCCAGTTCTAACTGTTGCATCCTGACCTGCATACAGATTTCTCAAGAGGCAAGCCAGGTGGTCTGATATTCCCGTCTCTTTTAGAACTTTCCAATTTATTTTGATCCACACAGTGAAAGGCTTTGTCATAGTCAATAAAGCAGAAATAGATATTTTTCTGGAATTCTCTTGCTTTTTCCATGATCCAGAGGATGTTGGCAATTTGATCTCTGGTTCCTCTGCCTTTTCTAAAACCAGCTTTAACATCAGGAACTTCATGGTTCATGTATTGCTGAAGCCACACGTATTGCTGAAATCATCCCCCTTGGCCGTCCACAAACCCTTGGGGCTCAGCAGCTGCAGCCATAGTTCAGTCAACTCCAGACCCCAGCGCCCGTGAATTGTGGGAAGCCAGAGCCCACCGCCGATCCTGCACTGACCCCTGGCGGGCACATCCGACAACTAACCCAGGGCTGGCAGGGACCATGTGTGGGAACCGGCCAAGGGAGGGGAGGTGCTGGGCCCTCAGGGGGACCCCAGGGAGCTAGTACTGGCTGCCTATTGCTCCACATTTCAAAGATGAAAATAAATGATGCTTTCAAAGTGCCTAGGGCCCCCTCCGGGGTAGTGATACAAGTGAAAAATTAAGTAACTGTCAGTCTCGGAAAAGCTTTTTAAATTAGGGAAAGTAATTTTCAAATCATAAAACTAAATCTGTCTAGAGAATAACGGTAATTCGGAACATACACTACAAAAGTGTCTAATCCAGGACTTTTTCTTCTTGGTATACACCTCAAGGAAACAGTTCAAGTGGGGTGAAAATATATTATACAAAAATATCCACAGTGACAAATTAGAAAGTAACAAACAGCTTAAAATATGTAAAAGGCATAAAAATAATATGTATGTGTGTGTGTCTTAGTTTCTCACTTATTTAATAAAACAACCTCTGCCCGGGGATCAAACCCAAGGTCTCTTGCATTGCAGGCAGATTCTTTGCCATCTGAGCTAATACCATCCTGTGTGTGTGTATGTGTGTGTGTGTGTGAGTGTGTGTGTTTCAAAATGATTACTATATTGTTTATTAACCTTCAAATAGTTACATTTTTCTTCAAATATACATTATGGTATTATTACCTATTGGACTTCCCTAGTGGCTCGGATGGTAAAGAATCTGCCTGCAGTTCAGGAGAGTAGGGTTTAATCCGTGGGTTGGAAAGATCCCCTGGAGAAGCGAATGTCTACCCACTCCAGTATTCTTGCTTGGAGAATTCCACAGACAGAGGAGCCTGACGATCTATAGTCCATGGGGTTGCAAAGAGTCAGACATGACTGAGCTTTACTTTCATTGTTAACTATAATCACCATACTGTACTTTATAGCCATAAAACTTATCTATCTTATAATTGGAAGTTTGTGCCTTTTGACCACCTTTACCCATCTATTTTTCTTAAGTTTTTATATTTTAAATATTTTTCTATCTTCTATAAATTATACTGTACATTAAATATAAATCATACTGTATGCTATTAACCCTTATTTGATCATTTGACTGTTCAGTTTACTTCCACACACCTAGACCAAAAGGGGCTTTCTCTAACAGTATCTAAAAAAAATTTGCAAGAATATTTGAAAGAATAATAGCCTCTTCCTTTGTTTTATTATTCCTTTCAGTACCTACATTACATGCCATTATAACCACATTTAAATATCTACTGATTTATTTTCTGTTCCTGTTTTTAGCTTTGAGCTTGTGTGGGGGGTGGGGCAGTCTTTATCTGCCTACTTCATTTCTGTGTCCTTGACACATAGTATTTTCCCTGGCATGTAACAGATGCTTAATAAATATTTTCTAGCAAATATTCATGAATATGAGTGAATGTCCAATAGTAATCATTGCTAACTTCTCTCCCTGCTTCTGGGTCTATTCTTGGACTTAAGTGCTTTTATACAAATCAACATGGACTGAAGCAGTAAACCACTCTACAGTCAATGATATACATTTAGAGAAAAAAAGGATCCAAATCTCTGTGGAAGTGAAATGGCATTTAAAAGTTTGCTTTGGCCTAGAGTTTGAGAAATTATCGTCTTTAAAAAAATAATATGTAGCTACTTAAATAAAAAACATGAATATCATCGCTAACTAGAAATATTTCTATCAAATACTGTTAAAAACACGGAACCCAAGAAACCACATGACCTGTGAGTCTATGTGAAAATATATGTGTTAACAAATGTGAAAAGAACCTTGGAAAAAATGTATAGAGAATTTACTATGTCTTAGGGCTTCCTGGTGGCTCAGTGGTAAGGAATCTGCCTGCCAGTGCAGAAGATACAGGTTCAATCCCTGATGGGGAAGATCCCCTGGAGGAGGAAATGGCAACCCACTCAGGTATTCTTGCCTGAGAAATCCCATAGTCAGGGGGGCCTGACAGGCTATAGTTCATAGGGTCCCAACAAGTTGAAAGACTGAGCATGCATGCAAGTTGTTTTATCTCTACTAAATAACTTTTTAAACATTTCTAACTTGTGGGGGACTAGTTCTAATTTTGGATGGAACTTCAGTATTTTAGTTTTCCTTCACTTTACATGAGAAAGAAAAAATTCTGAGGTTTTAGTGAGCCAAGACAGTTTTGCTTATCTGCAAACCCTGATGTGGCACACAAAAAAAGTAAATTTATTAGAGGATTGTATTAGTTTACTGGAGCTAAAACTACCACTGACTGGGCAACTTAAGCAACAGAATTTATTGTCTCACAGTTTTAAAGGCTGAAAGTCTGAGATCAAGGTGTTGGCAGGATTTATTCCTTCTGGGAGCAGTGAGGGGTTTGTCGTTCAGTCACCAAGTCATGCCCAAGCCTTTGTGACCCCATGGACAGCAGCATGCCAGGCTTCCCTATCCTCCACTATCTCCTGGAGTTTGCTCAAACTCATGTATATTAAGTCAGTGAAGCTACCTAACCATCTCATTCTCTGCCACCCTCTTCTTTTGCCTTCAATCTTTCCCAGCATCAGGGTCTTTTCCAATGATTGGCCCTTCACATAAGGTGGCCAAAGTATTGGACCTTCAGCATCAGCCCTTCCAATGAATATTCAGGGTTGATGTCCTTTAGGACTGACCAGTTTGACCTCCTTGCTGTCCAAGGGACTCTCAAGAACTTTTCCAGCACCGCAATTGAGAAACATCAATTCTTCTGCACTCAGTCTTTTTTATTTAGTAGTCCTGTATACAGTCTCAAACATATCAAAACCATGTCAACTTGAACACAGTAAAACTAAACTGATTACAGCATTCTTCTTTCTGTTCTCTAACACCTTTTAGGCTTTCCCAGTGGAACCAGAGATATTAATGGAAGAAGACAGCCTTTTAGGTTCACAGATAGGTTCTCCTGCAGGAAGGGCTTGGAGAAGCTGTGTCCATGTGTTCAGGGAGGAATGAGCCATCTCTTGCATTTGTGCCTCAAGAACAAGGTCAGAGAGGCTGCGAGTGGAGAACAGTAAGCAGGATCTCATCACAGGAAAACTTACACAAACATCCTCCTGTGAAGAACTCAACTTTCGTTCAGGAGGCTGATAAGAGCCTCAGCTTGGAGATGTCCACCAAAAAATGATGCACAACTTGAGAGTTGTTAAGTTTTATTGGGGGCAAAATGAGGACTGCAGCCAAATAGACAGCAACTCAGATAACTCTGGGATACTGCTCCAGAGGAGTAGAGGGAGGAGGTCAATATATAAGGTTTTGGTGAAGCGGGAGTTCAGTACCATTAAGCACTCGTTTTACAAAAATTTTTTGCTAGTCATCAGGATCTGATGTCACCATGAAGGGATTTAATGCTTCTCTAGATATAAGGAAATGCAAGGATTGAGATCATAAAATCTGTTTCTAAAATCATCCATCACTTCATGACAAATAGATGTGGAAAGAATGGAAACAGTAACAGACTTTATTTTTGTGGGCTTCAAAATCACTGCATATGGTGATTGCAGCCATGAAATTAAAAGACACTTGTCCTTGGAAGGAAAGCTATGACCAACTTTGACAGAATATTAAAAAGCAGAGACATTACTTTGCCAACCAGGTCCATCTGGTCAAAGCTATGATTTTTCCAGTAGTCATGTATAGATTCAAGAGTTGGACAATAAAGAAAGCTGTGCAACAAAGAATTGACGCTTTTGAACTGTGGTGTTTGAAGAGACTCTTGGAGAGTCCCTTGGACTTCATAGAGATCAAATCAATTAATCCTAAAGGAAATCAGTCATGAATATTCATTGGAAGTAGTGATCCAATCTTCCTGAGCTGGGCCATCCTCTCTCATTTCACCTCACTACATGGTTTCGACAAGAAGCTTAAAATCATTACTGAGTCCTGCCTTCTGCTTTTGGAGATGATGAGGACCCAAAAGATCTCTGAGAGAACAAAGCCCTAACGCCTCCAGTTCCAACTATTTGTATGTTAATTGTTCTAAAAGAACCAGAATCCCAATTAGAGGTATATAGATAGAAACACAGAAGAACTGTACAAAAATGATCTTCATGACTCGGATAATCATGATGGTGTGATCACTCATCTAGAGCCAGACATCCTGGAATGTGAA
>SJYA01008100.1:0-17116 GCA_006410615.1 Neotragus moschatus | reverse complement strand
TGGGGTCGCGAAGAGTCCGACAGGACTGAGTGACCTCACTTTCACTTTTCATGCATTGGAGAAGGAAATGGCAACCCACTCCAGTGTTCTTGCCTGGAGAATCCCAGGGACGGGAGAGCCTGGTGGGCTGTCGTCTATGGGGTCGCACAGAGTTGGACACGACTGAGGCAACTTAGCAGCAGCAGCAGCAGCCTTCTGAAGATGTTTAGACCGCCCTCCCACCCACCCTGTGGGTTTTGTGCTCTTGTTGGCTCCATCTCCCAGGAGCTGGCCTCTCCCAAGACACTCTTGGAGTTGGGGGCAGGGAGGAGGCCCCCAAGAGTATCATGGACTGGGGAGGAAAGGCCTCGAGTGACATCCAGTGGGACCTGTCACCTGCCACCAGAGGGCTCGGTGTGAGAACTCCTCACACTGGGTCGGGTGGGGCTGCCACACCCTGAGGCTGGAAGGCTCACTCCTGAGCCCACGCGGGGGCCCTGGTCCTCCTCTGCCAGGCAGTGGTGTTGCCATGGAGCCTCAGGGACACTTACCTTGTCACATGGGGGCAGTGAGGGACTCCTGGGTCCACTAGGCCCAGGTAGGGTGGGGGCATCCCTGGGTCTTGGAGGGGCCTGAGATCAGTTCTTGCCCCGTGAGTCAAGCAGTCAGCTCATGCACCGTCAAAGCCGAGCTAGCTGGAGACTCAATGGCGTCAGGCCCCTGCTCCCCGTCCATGCGCATACTGGCTCTGACCAGTGACCTGCAGCAGGGCTGCTGCTCAGCGGCCAGAGCAGCTTGCTCCCAACCTGTCTACATCCAACCTGGGGAGCCACAGAGCCGATGAGGCTGCCGGCACTCGAACCCCTCGGGGCTTTTGAGATGCCTCCAGCCCTCCAGTTCGTCCTCAGCCCTGCAGGTTGACCTAAGCCCTCTCCCACCCATGCAGAGCTCCCCTCTTTCCCCTTCACCTGGAAACAGGAATCCAGGCTCCTGACAGGACTCACCAGGGGAGGCATCCCAGGCTACCCGTCCCAGAATCTTGGGTACCGTGCCTCCCTCCGGGTTTGCTCACCTTCCTCCCTGGTGACGGCAATGACTGCGGGCACAGAGCACGGTGCTGGCGGGACACCTGGGGACGCTTGCTTATTGCCAGTCCTCTGCTGCTCAGGGCCTTGGCATTGGTTACTAATGCATTGGAGGTGGCAGCTGGAGTTTCTAAGGCAAAGTGATCCTCCGAGTAATCTGAGAAGGCCCCCGTTACCAGGCGGACCAACAGCATGGCTGGACAGCTTGGCCAGCGCCCAGAGTGGCCGGCTCCTGCTGCACGGTCCTGGGGGGATGCACAGGGGTCCTCAGGCAGGAGTCAAGACTGACTGGAGCTGGGCCTGGGGCTGGGTCCACCCCTGAGGCTGCAGAGCTCGGCAGGTGCGTCAGGAGGATTCAGTTGGGCTGTTTTGGGGGTGGTGTGGGGGGTTCACTCAGTCCAGTGATGGCAGAGGGGACCACTGAGACTCACTGAGGCATGATCCGATCCCCACAGAGGACACCACTGCCTGAGCCCCACAGGCCAGGCTTAGTGGCGGGAGAAGGGGAGACCCAGGCCAGAAAAAGAGCTTGGGATGAGAGAGAAGATGCTGACCTAAGTAATTACGGAAAGGAACGGAGTCTGTGAGACGAAAGGCGAAAGGACCCGTGCATAACACTGTGCTCTAGCCAGTCAGGGCGGCCCCTGCAAGGGCGCAGGTTAACAGCTCCGAAAGCACGCCACACAAGCACGTGGGCACTGCGCGATTACGTCCGCAGACCATGGGAGCCGGCGTCCTGTCTGCCGTAGCGGCAGGCTGCAGACAAGCCTACAGCGGACAGAAGCAGTTGCAGATACGCACGTGGACGCGGCTTAGCGGCAGTGTCAGTGCTCAGCTGGATCTGACTCTTTGTGACCCACGGACAGCAGCCCGCCAGGCTCCTCTGTCGGGATTCTCCAGACAAGAATACTGGAGAGGGCTGCCATTTCCTCCTCCAGGGACTCTTCCTGACCCAGGGATCGAACCCGGGCCTCTCCATGGCCGATGGATTCTTTACCACTGAGCCGTCTGGGGAGCCCACAGAGGTTAGTATCTGCACCTAAGTTTGCTGGCTCTTTCAGCTGACAGGGCTTAACAGCACGGACATCCCCCCCAGCAATGAGCACATCCAGTGTGAGAGCTTGATTTCTAAGATCCCTGCCCAGAACAAGGAGCCCGGGCTCCTTGGAGAAATGGCTGATTCCAGGGCTGGGGCAGGAAATACTGGAGGTGAGCCTGGACCACCTTCTAGTGCCAGAGAGTAAGCACGTGTGAACACACACACCCCATGGGGTTTGTCAAAGGGACACAGAAGCCAAAGGAAAGGGCTTCCCATAGCCAAAATGGGAATAATCTGAGCAAGAATGTAAATCATATAGACTTGGGTTGTAATATAAAGTATAAAACAAATATCAACAAGTTTACACTAATATAAATAATTGGTTAAATAAATGAGGAAAAGAGACAATCACCTGGACAACTACCAGGAGAACTACCCCCCCCCCCTTAAGTGTGGGCTATACTCAGCGACTTCTTTCCAGAGAGGACCAATGTGGGGCTGGAAGACAGTACTTTATGGTGGAGAAGACTGATGGACGTGACCTCAGTCAGGTGGTCAAGGTCATCACCAGCAGGGGAAAAGCAGTTTGACAGCAAGGACCCTTTATATGATGTGACAAGAATGGCACTTTGCCTCTGTGGTCTTCCTCTGCAAAACCTGTAACCAGTCTGCCTATGAGAGAAATTTCAGGCAAACCTAAATTGAAGGACGTTCTGAAAATACCTGACTCTTCAGAATGGTCAAGATCATCAAAAACAAGGAAAGCCTGAGAAGCTGTCATAGATTGGAGACCTGGTGACTAGATGTAGCGTGGGATCTTGGGATGGAGAGGGCACTTTAAGTGAAAAGTAAGGAAATCTGAATTAGCTAATAATAATGGATCAACATTAGTTCTTCAGTGGTGACAAATGGACCATAGTAACGTAAGATGACAGCAATAGGGGACATTGGGTGCAGGGTAAGAGGGAACTCCATACTGTATCCCAACTTTTCTGCAAACGTAAAACTGTTCTAGAATTAAAAGTTGATTTTTAAATCGGTTTCTCAGGATGTGGGGGATGGGGATCAGATAGATTAGAAGATATCCTTAATAGGTCGCCATGATTGAGCTGGATGTTCTCCAGAGTCTGCTTTAACCAAAGGTGCTCCAAGTCACTGTGTGTGAGTGTGTGTGTGTGTGTGTGTGAGACGGACGTGCTCTAGTGTGTGTGCTCTTGTCTCATGTACGTTATAAACTCTGCTAGCTCCAATACGCTTGCCTGGAAAATCCCGTGGACGGAGGAGCCTGGTGGGTTGCAGTCCATGGGGTCGCTAAGAGTCGGACACGACTGAGCGACTTCACTTTCGCTTTTCACTTTCATGCATTGGAGAAGGCAATGGCAACCCACTCCAGCGTTCTTGCCTGGAGAATCCCAGGAACGGGGGAGCCTGGTGGGCTGCCGTCTATGGGGTGGCACAGAGTCAGACATGACTGAAGAGATGCAGCAGCAGCAGCAGCAGCAGNCTTTTCACTTTCATGCATTGGAGAAGGCAATGGCAACCCACTCCAGCGTTCTTGCCTGGAGAATCCCAGGAACGGGGGAGCCTGGTGGGCTGCCGTCTATGGGGTGGCACAGAGTCAGACATGACTGAAGAGATGCAGCAGCAGCAGCAGCAGCAGGATGATAACAGTATATCTTCATTGGGAAAAAAAAAAAAAAAACAGCCAAGGAGGGAACAAGAGTGTCCCCAGCTTGGTGGCAGAGTGACTGATGCTGTAGCCGAACTCATCTTCAGATACAGCTCTGAATGCCTGTTAGGCTGCAAAACTGTTGTACTGCGTGGTAACTGGACATAAACCAAGGAGGTCACATGGCTGATTTACTTGGGCTGCTCTTGTGTCGTCTTGATTCACAACCTGGTGTTTCTCTACGTGGTGAAAGAATGGATTCCCTGACACCACTGATAGGAACGTAAAATGGTGCAACCATTATGGAATACTGTTTGACAGTTTCATGAAAAGCTGAACATCCAAAACACTTTTCAAGTGACACCTGTCCCCCTCTTAGGTATATATTTACCCAAGAGATATGGATTCAGTGAACATGAATCCATTGACAGATGAAGACATAAAGAAGATGTGGCACTGCTCAGCCATAAAAAATCATAAAATAATGCCACATGCACCAACACGGATGGACATAGAGATGATCATCTGGGTGAAGTAAGTCAGAAAGAGAAAGGCAAACATCATACGGCATCACTCATCTGTGACCTAAGCATATCCAGATATGAACCTAAAATCTGATACAAATGAACCCACCTAAGGAACAGGAACAGGCTCACAGACATAGAGGACAGACTGGCTGTCAACAGGGAGGTGGGGCTAGGGGAAGGGGTGGATTGGGGGCTTGGGACTAGCAGATGCAAACTATTATAAATAGAATGGATAAACAACCGGGTCCTGCTGTATAGCACAGGGCACTATATTCACTATCCTGTCATAAAGCATAACGGAAAAGCGTATGAAAAGGAATCTGTGTAGGTATAACTGAACCCTTACGCTGCAATTAACACAACTGTATGCTGTAATTAACACAGGCAGAAATTAACACAACATTCTCAACTATGCGTCAATAAAATAAATTAAAAAAAAAGACGTGGACGTGAATGTTTAAAGCAGCACAATGTACAGAAGCCAAATACTGGAAACAATCTAACTCATCCATCTCCTGGCGAATGGAGGGACAGTGTGGTCTGTCTACACGCTGGAATGGAATGCATAGCGCCCTCTTTGGAAGGATGTCACTTCAAGGTGGGGAGTCATGCTCTACATAACTTATCTGGGGTTCTTCTGTATGGGAGACACACTTCTCCTCTGTTGGCTCATTCAATCCCTTGTATCAGTATGGACTCATGGATATTTTACTTTATACTTTGTTTTATAACCCAGAACTACATTATTTATTTTGTGGCTCAGATTGTGTGTGTATTTTACTCTCTTATTCCTGGTAGTACAACACGGGCCAGGCTCAGCCCACCCCTAGAATCAGCTGTTTCTCCCAGGAGCTCTGGTTTCTTTTCTCAGAGAATGATGTTAGAAACCCAGACCTGGATGTGCTCGTTGCTACTGGGGTATCCCTGCTTCTGGGCCCTTTCAGCTGGCAGAGCATTGCACGCGCCTTCTCACATAGTCTCCACTATTTCCCAGTTTAGTTAGGTCACCATCTCTCCCCCTCATCCCTTTCACTGAGGTTATTTCATACATTTGTACTACAGTTTCATTTTGGTGGGTCACTTCTGTTATTTCATCTTGGCATGCCCTAACCTACTAAATGAAAAAAAAATTTTTTTTTTTTTGGCTACACTCTGCAGCATGCAGGATCTTAATTCCCTGACCCGGGATCTAACCCGTGCCCCCCGCATTGGGTGTGCCGAGTCTTAACCACTGGACCACCAGAGAAGTCCCCTAAACGCTTTTTAAAGTTTGCATCCATTAAGGTTCACTCTGGGCTATAACTTTCCATGGATTTTGACCCACGCTTAATGTCACATGTCCACCACTCGGAAGTTCATTGCCCTAAAATATCCCTTGTGTGTCATCAGTCTTTCTGCTCCCTCAGTCCTCGGGTAACCACTAATCTGTTTACCATCTCTTTTTCAGATTGTCATACAAATGGAATCAAACAGCCTTTTTTTTTCATTTAGTCATGCACATTTAAGATTCATCCATGTTTTCGTGTCTTCATAGCTCATTCCTTTGTATTTTTGTACATTATTCCATTTTATGGATGGACCACCATCCATTCACCTGTGAAGGACATCTTGGTTGCTTCTAGGTGATTATTAATAAATCTACTATAAACTTTCACGTATAGGTTTTTGTGTAGACATAGATCAGTCCGGTAAATATCTAGAAGTTGTACATAAATAGATATATTTTCATGGGCTTTTTGCTACCTGGATCTTCTGTGGCTAGGTGCATGTTCATATATTTTGTTATATATTTTGTTTGTTTAAAAAAACTTTTCATAATTGTTGAGTTTTAAGAGTTTTTTCACTGTGTATTTTGAACACAGGTCTTTTATCTGATATGGGATTTAAAATATTTTCCCCAGTGGGTAATTTATATTTTCACAACAGTGTTATTCCCAGAGCAAAGTTTTACATTTGAATAAAATCCAGTTTATTACAATTTGGGGGTGAGGGAAATTATGCTTTTGGTGTTGTATCTAGAAACCCATCCCCAAACCCAAGGTTGTGTAGATTTTCTCCTAATTTTTTCTTCTAGCAAATTTTGGAAACATACAGCCCAACCCCAGTTCCCTGTTAAGAGTACGCTGTGGGCCTTCCCTAGTGGTCCAGTGGTTAAGACTTTGCAATGCAAAGGACACGGGTTTGATCCCCGGTCTAGGAAGATCCCACATGCCTCAGAGCGGAAGCCGGTGGGCCACAACTAATGAACCCAAGCTCTGGAGCCCTTGAGCTCCAACTACTGAGCCGTCATGCCACAGGTACTGAAACCCCCGCACCCTAGAGCCTGCGCTTCGCAGCAGGAGAAGCCATGGTAATGAGATGCCAGCACGAGACAGCCAGGGAGCAGCACAACTAAAAACACCCCGCTCGCCACAACTAAAAAAAGCCCACGCACAGCAACGAAGATGCAGCACAGCCAATAAATAAATAATTTTTATTTTAAAAAGGGCATGCTGTAGTTGATCAGACTTCCCCTATAAGAAGAGGCTTTTATCAAACATGACTGCAAACACCACAAAATGAATCCAGTTGGTTATGGGCTGAATTTTGTCCCCTCAAGTTCACATGTTGAATTCCTAACTCTTGCACCTCAAAAACGTGTCTGTGTTTGCTGATAAGGTCTTAAAAGGGATGGTTAAATTAAAATGAGGCTGTTAGAGTGGTCCCTAACCCCAATCTAACTGGTGTCTCTACAGGAAGAGGACATCTGGACACAGACGGACGACCAGGAACTCATGTGCACGGCCAGAAGTCCATGGGAGGGTACAGTGCCTAGGACAGAGGCTTTCAGGAGAAGCCAGCTCTGCCGACACCTTGGCCTCAGACTTGCCAGCCTTCAAAACTGTGTGAAAACAAATGTCTATTGCGTAAGCCACCCAGTCGGTGGTATTTTTTATGGCAGCCCTAACAAAATTACTCATTGCCGTAGTAAAATTTCATCAGAATGCTTTAAGAGGCTCTTCATTCAGGATGTGTTAGGAGTTGGCGAAGTGGCCTCGGCCAAGGAGAGCAACTGTGGAGAGGCAGCGATTGATTGGGAAGATCCAGACATCAGTTTAAAATTGGCTGCTGTCTTCCTCTCTCCAGGCCAAGTCTATCCCGACACATCCGGCCACTCAGGACTGAGGAGGCTGAGCCCGACTGGACAATTAATATCTTGCTATCACATCATGTACTCTTACCCGAAGCCCTCTGAGTGTACTGCACCGTGCGGTAGGACCCTGGGTAACAAAGGCAGGGGAGCAGGTGACAGCCTGCTAGGGGACGGAGGGGTTGGTCCAGATGGTTGTCCATCCCCGTGACATGAGAGCTGAAGTTGACCGATGTCATAACGGAACTTTGAGGGCAGGCTTGATGACCAGCATGGGGTCATCAACTTGGCTAGCGTATTAATGAGAGTGGTACGTGCTGGCTGTGGTGCCAAACGACGCGCAGTTTCAGTGGCTTACTATAATAAAGTTTTATTTATTGCCTACTTTACAGTTCAGCGTGGATTGAGAGGATTCCTGGGCCAGAGGTGGGGGCTACCTCCAGGAAAAGATGCCAGGTTCCAGATCCTTCTATCTTGTGATGCCAATGTCTTAAACTTGTGGTCACTTCTGTAAAAGCCATTATATCAATAGAAGGGTAAGAGATTGCCAGAGGATTGTGTGGGAATGTTTTAAGGGCATGGTCTAGAAGTGACCTCCATTTCTTCTGCGTGCTTTTCAAAGCCCAGGACAAACTTCAAAGGAGCCTGGGAGAGGTCACTGTCCCCGTGCCCAGGCCGAGGAAGCCGTGGGGTGACCAAAGGACATTGTCCCTACCACAGACAAGGTCACTCATTTTCCTACCCAGTTTGCAAATGTTGGGGTGCTAGGGAAGATGGTGGGGTGGGGAGTCAGCCTCCAGAGAGTCGGGAATTCTGGCTGCCACAGTTGTTTCAAAACAAGTTCAGAGGAGGAGAGTTGGCTTAGCGGCAAACAGGCCAAAAGCTGGGGGCTTACTTGCCCATGGATCTGGGGTGAATTAAGGATGAGGCTTGTTGGGGTCGCTCTTTGCAGAGCAATGCAGTGTGATGAGCAGCGTTTGGGACTGTAAATCCCATGGCCATGTCATAGGAAGCATTAGTGGCACAACAGTGGAGAACAAAGTATTAGCTGTCACGTCCAGATCCAGGCAGGCTTGACTCTCTGCTCAGCCCCTGGCACACGAGCCTTGGCCAGACATTGCGTGCAGAGCTGGTCTGTGAGCCAAGTGCTGGCGGGAGTCTCTCCCAGTGTTCCCGCTTCCACTGGAGAAGTGAGGTCAGCCCACTGGCACACCTTTCTCGAGTTCCTTTCCCCTTGATCTTGCTTCCCCTCTACTCACTCGAAATCTTTTGTTTGTCGAGGCAAACTACATCCAGCCCTGCCAGGAATAAGACCACACCCATCCTTAAAGAAACGTGGCAGCGATTTGGAGGAGTCGCCCTTCCCATCCCTTATACCTGCTGTCCTTCCCCCAATAGTCAAGGCAGCTTTAGGAACTTGGGGTGTGTGTGAGGGGCTGGCAGTGGGAGATTTAGCCTTAAAAGAGCTCTTTTTGGTCTTTCAGCCTGCTAAGTAGACTTTAGTGTATCTGTTGAAAAAACTAAGGTCTGAAATACAAACTATTTGTGTGTGTGTGTGTGTGTGTGTGTGTGTGCGCGCGCACGCGCCAAGTTGGGGATTTGGGAATGGAATAAAGATTTTGCAAAAGTTTATGGTTTAAACCATAAATCATAGAGTGGGACTGCCTGAACTGGGACTAAGAGCCTCTTTCACATCCCAAAGAAGTAAGAGTTTGAGCAGCAGGTGAGGAGGGAGGCTCAGGAGGAGCAGACTCATCCCCCCTGCCCCCAACTCAGAACCTGGGCCACAGGAGCCAAACTCAGTCCAGTTACGGTGAAACAATGGAGGCTGCCTTTGGCGCCTTGGACTCTGGGCCAGCTTGAACGCCTCTCAGCTGCACACACAGCTCTCCTGGCGCCCTTCACCACTCCTGGGAGCACCATCAGAGTAGGACGGTCAGGGTGCCGCACAACCTCATTGTGTTGAGTGTGTGACAGACAACAAACTGTGTATCCCAGGGGCCTCTCCCTCTGCTCCCCAGACTTTGGGCTAGTGTTCGGAACCACTTCAGAACGCCAAGCTCTGGGTGCCCCTCCTCCAGACTGCAGAGTTTGTAAACTGCTAATCCTGCAGATTCTGGAGCTCCATCCATAGCAAGAAGAGCTGCTTGGTGGCTCGGGGACCAGAGGAGCCCACGGAGCCTGGTGCCAGGACAGGGGGCACCTTGCTTCCCAGACGCTCATTCCAAGCCCCTCCCACCCGCCTCCTGGAGATGTGAGGCAACATTTCCGCCTGCCTGTTGGCTTCCGTGGCCCTCTGGGTTGACCATCCTAACGTGGCTATCTTTCCCAGCCCCTTTCCTGCTGCCCCCGTGACGCTGGAGAGCTTCTGCCTCTTCTCTCTTCATGCCCTCTTGCTCTTCCTAAGAAACTGCATCTGTCCTGGGCGACCTTGCAGGGCTGTGAGGCTGCAGCTTTGTGGCTAGAATTTCCTCCCTCTTCCTTTGAATACTCGTTTTCTTGAACTTACAGCAGGAGACGGCTTGCCAGGAAGGAATTTTATTAATAGATTTGCCTTTGAGTCTGGGAGATGAAGGGCATCCACTGCGAGCTCCTGCTATGCTCCAGGCATCTCCTGTTCTCACAGTGCAACTTCATTCATCCTGGGCTCACTCTATTTTTTTGTTTTAAACTTTTAATTTCATTTTGAAGTATAGCTGATTAACAATCTTGTGTTGGTTTCAGGTGTATAGCAAAGTCATTCAGCTATACATATATCTATTCTTTTTCAAATGCTTCATCCTGGGCTCATTCTTAGTTGGTGGGACACTTTAAACACATTGCTCTTTTCATTCCAGACATGACACCTTATTAGGTACCCATGTATTGAGTGTCTCCCCAGCACCCATGTCCCTTTCTAGTACTTTCTAGTATTACCTAGGTCTCCACCTGGAGTCTTCTTCTCCCCTAAGCAGCCAGCCTCTATGATTTGGGAGAAACTGATCTTCCCTGCAGCTTCAGTGGTGGGGGTGGTGGTGCTTGTTCAACTCACTAAAAGGCAAAGCCCATTTTCCCAGCCTCCAAACTGGGTGCAGGAGTTAGCCTCTGTCTCAAGCCAAGCAGGATGAATCTTAGTACTCCTATTTGGAATACCCGGGTAAACCTCCCTGCTCTCCCCCTCAACGGAAGTGAATGTGGAAGGGTGAATACCCAAATGTAGCTGGCAGCCACCCCAAAAGGAAAGTTGCTCTGAGGATGAAGCAGATACTCAGCTGACAGAGTGAGGGACAAGACGGACCTTTGTCCCTGATGACACCATTGAGCTGCTGGTTCAGACCATTCCTGAAGCCTGTCCTGGCTCTGGATATTCCAGTGGCAGAGGCCAACTCTCCTTCGCTTGCTGAATCCCATTTCAGTTGGGCTTACTAATACTCGCTACACGAGGAACTCTAACACCCCCAAACCTTGTAGAGGTCAGAAGTGCTTCCCACTTTGCTCTCCTGCATTGATCGCATCCGCTGACGTCAAGGGCTGCATCTATACGAGCGGCCAGGGTTGGCCGAATGTCCTTCACGTGTATTATCTCATTTAACCCTCACAACAACCTTTGCAGTCTCTTATCCTTACTTCAACTAATGAGGAAACAGGCTCAGAAGGGTTACATAAAAACCACACAGCTAGAAGAGACTGGAACCCAGGAAGCCAGATTCCTGAGCTCACCATCTTCTGTTTTAAAACAACATTTATTTATTTGGTTACCCCAGGTCTTAGTTGCAGTACGTGTAGTCTTTAGTTGCAGCATGTGAACTCTTAGTTGCGGCGTGGAGGCTCCTCGACCAGGGATCAAACCTAGGCCCCCTGCATTGGCAGGTGGACTCCTAACCACTGGACCGCCAGGGACATCTGGTAACTTTTAGGTATAGGTATACATACTCTCATTTGAGAGATACCACAGCTGATGGTGAACTGCAGGATTGGTAACCATAGTAACAGAGCATTTGGGGTGAAGGGAGCTGAAGAGGGCACCAGCTCAAAACCATTCAGAAACGATCAGGAATGGAGGGTCTGCCCTGATCACCCTTTTGACCTTGGAGCTGAACTCACTTACCTTAAGGGGCGGCAGTCAAGGTAGCCAAGGCCAACTGGACAGTGTAAGTTGGCCAAACCTACGTTATCTTCCAGCTGCTTAATGGTGACGTGTATGGCCCAACCTACTGCACAGGAGAATTTTTGTTTTGGTTGCTATCCAGGATATAGATTTTCCTTCGGATAGAATCCGTCCTTATTGTTTCATTTGTTCAACACGTTTTTATTTGAGAATCTATTATGAACAAGGCAGGGCTGCCCAGGTGGCACTAGTGGTAAAGAATCCGCCTGACAATGCAGGAAACACAAGAGACATGGGTTCAGTCCCTGGGTCAGGAAGATCTCCCAGAGAAGGAAATGGCAGCCCACTCCGGTATTCTTGCCTGGGAAATCCATGGGCAGAGAAGCCTGGCGGGCAGAGTTCAGACATGACTGAGCGACTGAGTGCGCAGACACACGTGTCAATGAGGCACGGAAATAGTTGCCACTGACACAATAGGAAGCAAATACAGAACCAGTGCTTGCCCTCCAACAAAAAGACTGTCATTATGTTCCTTTAAATGTTTTCCTGTATTCTTCCATTGTAAAATTCTCCCTGACCAATAAAGCACTGTTTGCAAACAAGGACCATGTGCTATATTTGCCTTTGCAAGGCAAATATGAAGTCCTGTACCTCATTTCCAACTGCTGCTTCAGTCATTCCCTTGGGGATAAGAGATGGTGGTACACAAGGTAGTTGAGTGTGACAACCGATCTCGTAGCAGGTAAAAAGTGACACCACAGGTCCAGTTTCAGGGGCTGACAGGAGGGCTTCGGAATGCTCCAGGAGGGATTCTCTGCTACAGGCTTTCAAGGGGATACACTCCTTCCTATCCACTTGAATTAAATTTTTGGTTTCAGGCAGTGTTTTCACATGCTATTTATGAACTTGTGTCAAGGTTCATGCTGGGAGATTTTGAAGAAGAGAAGGAAAAAAAAAAAATACCAGTAACACATGAGTCTCAGGAACAAACTGATCACTGAGATATATGTCCTGAAAAAATAATTCAACTGAAAGAAAAACCCTATCATATGAATACTTGTAAATCTCTATAATAATAAAAAGTAAGAAATGGTACAAATGTCCACCGATAAGGTTAGATTAAGTTCACTATGTCGTAGCCTTGAATAAAATTTAAAACTATCTAGGTGGACGAAAAGCATAAAGAATCAACCTGCCAATGGAGGAGATGTCAGAGACTTGGGTTCAACCCTTGGGTTGAGAAGATCCCCTGCAGGAGGGCATGGCAACCCTCTCCAGTATTCTTGCCTGGGGAATCCCAGGGACAGAGGAGCCTGGTGGGCTATAGGCCATGGGGTTGCAAAGGGTCAGACACAACGGAAGCGACTTAGCATGCACTCACGCAAGGGAAAAGAGGCACCACTGAACAGGAATCCTAGCTTCATTTAATTGGTTTTGAAAAATTACTGTGATAAGGAAGATAGGATTATCCTGATTATCTGAGACCAATAAAGACCCACTCCTATTCTCCAAAGAAGACACAAAGATGGCAAAGAGGTGCATGAAAAGATGCTCAACGTTACTAATCATTCAGTTCAGTTCAGTTCAGCTCAGTCGTGTCCGACTCTTCGCGACCTGGTGAATCTCAGCACGCCAGGGCTCCCTGTCCATCACCAACTCCTGGAGTTCACTCAGACTCACGCCCATCGAGTCAGTGATGCCATCCAGCCATCTCATCCTCTGTCATCCCCTTCTCCTCCTGCCCCCAATCCCTCCCAGCAGCAGAGTTTTTTCCAGTGAGTCAACTATTTGCATGAGGTGGCTAAAGTACTGGAGTTTCAGCTTCAGCATCATTCCCTCCAAGAGGCTGATCTCCTTCAGAATGGACTGGTTGGGTCTCCTTGCAGTCCAAGGGACTCTCAAGAGTCTTCTCCAACACCACAGTTCAAAAGCATCAATTCTTGCAATTCAAAACTACAATGAGATATCACCTCACCCCAGTCAGAATGGCCACCATCAAAAAGTCTACAAACAATAAATGCTAGAGCGAGTGTGGAGAAAAAGGAACGCTCTCACACTGTGGGTGAGAATGTAAATTGGTGCTGCCACTATGGGGAACAGTATGGAGGTTCCACAAAATACCAAAACTAGAGCTGTTGTGTCCAGAAACTCCACTCCTGGGCATATATCCAGAGAAAACCACGGTTTGAAAGGTGCAACCCAGTGTTCACTGTGGCACATTGTTTACAACAGAAAAGACACAGAAGCAACCTAAATGTCTAGTGATGCTCAGCATCGCTAGAAACCAGCCAGTTGTAATTAAGACAGCCCAGCACAGCAATCGAGCACACTGATTCTTCAGCCCAATGGCCTGGGTTTGAATCATGGCTCTCACATTTTAACTCTATGGCCTGACAGGAAATTGTTTCACTTCTCTAGGCCTCCATTTCCTCATCTATAAAAGTGGTATAATAATAATAATAATTAATAGTAAGTATGAGAGCTTGCACTTTGGAAGAAAAGCTATGATCAACTTAGACAGCATATTAAAAAGCAGAGACATTACTTTGCCAACAAAGGTCCATCTAGTCAAAGCTATGGTTTTTCCAGTAGTTAAGTATGGACGTGAGAATTGGACTATAAAGAAAGCTGAGTGCCAAAGAATTGATGCTTTTGAACTGTGGTGTTGGAGAAGACTCTTGAGAGTCCCTTGGACTGCAAGGAGATCCAACCAGTCCATCCTAAAGGAAATCAGTCCTGAATATTCATTGGAAGGACTGATGCTGAGGCTGAAACTCCAATACTTTGGCCACTTGATGCAAAGAACTGACTCATTGGAAAAGACCCTGATGCTGGGAAAGATTGAAGGTAGGAGAAGGGGACAACAGAGGATGAGATGGTTGGATGGCATCACTGACTCAATGGACAGAGTTTGAGCAAGCTCCAGGAGTTGGTGAAGGACTCCTGGGGTGATGGACTCCTGAACTTCCACAGGAAAGCCAGGCATGCTGCAGTGCATGGGGGTTGCAAAGAGTCGGGACACGACTGAGCAACCGAACTGAACTGAACTATCTCATAGAGTTATTATAAAAAGTAAATGATAAATATTTAAAAACTTTAATTAAAACAGCACCTGGAACATAGTAAGCGCTGCATAAGTGTGTGGTGAACAAATAAATTAAATGCCATTTAACTCATCAGAATGTATATATTAAAGGAGCTGATTTGGGAATTCCCTGGTGGTCCACTGCTATGGCTTGGGTTAAGGGTTCAATTCCTGGTCGGGGAACTAAGATTCCATAAGCATTGCGGCGTGGCCAAACCAACAAACAAAAAGGACCTGATCTCTCAAATGCTTGCAAGAGTTTGGAGAAACAGGCTCTTTCAGATATTTGAAGTGGAAGAGTGATTTAATACTATTTATTGAAACTAAAAAGTGCATGGGGTTGCAAAGAGTTGGACACAACTTAGTAACTGGCCAGCAACAACAACCACGACAACAATGTCTAAATATTCTGGGGCCCAGGAATTCTACTTCCTGTAGCTGTCCTAGAAAAATATACCTACTTGTGTGTAATGAACTTCATGAAGGTATTTTTACTGCAACACAGTTTCCAATAGCAAAACCTGAAATTGACCTAAATGTTTAATAATAGGACCGTTACATTTAAGGTTGCAAATTGATGGCCCTTAGGCTAAATTTGTCCTGCACCTATGTTGTGCTTAGCCTGAATACTGTTTCATGATCTTGAATTAGTTGCCAATATTAAAAAATTAGATTTATGTCATAAAGCTCCAGGTTTTCAAATATTCTTAAAACACTGGCATTCAAGTTAACAATCCCTTTGGTCTGTGTAAATAGCTACTTCTGCTTAGAACAAAACACACCTGCTCCACTTTGTCACCTTATTGAATTGTTACTTGCATATCACCTGTAGGCAGCAGTTTGAGACTTTGGCAGATATGTTATGGTTCCGCTAAATAATGAATTGTACATGTGAGGTAAATACAGTATAGCAGATGATTATGTAGTGGTGAGAAGGATCACCAAGACACATTCTGGGGTTAAAAAAAAAGAGCAAGCAAGAGGTAGAACTATTATGTATACAGTAATGCTATTTTGGTAAACAAAAAATTACATATTTGTATGTACACATTACAGTGTAAACTATGAAGTTCAGGGATCTTTCCATTTTATTGTTATGTTTCCAGTGCCTAAAACAGTCCCTGGCGTATACTGGGTTCTTAATACATAGTTTTACAATTTTATTTTGGCTGCACTGGGTCTTCCTTGCAGCACGCAGGCTTTCTCCAGTTGCGGTGGACTGGCCTTCTCTATTGCAAATGGAGTACAGGCTCAGTTGACCTGCAGCGTGTTGGATCTTAGTTCCCCTACCGGGGACCGAAGCCACATCCTCTGCGTTGGAAGGTGGATTCTCAACTGTTGGACCACCTGGGATGTCCCTCAATTTGTTGCTGTTGTTTAGTTGCTAAGCCATATCTGACTCTTTGAGACCTGCCAGAACTGTAGCCTGCCAGGCTCCTCCCTCCATGGGAATTCCCAGGCAAGAATACTGGAGTGGGTTGCCATTTCCTTCTTCAGGAAATCTTCCCAACCCAGGAATAGAACTCATGTCTCTTGTCTCCTGCTTGGCAGGCAGAATTTTACTACTAACCACCTGGGCTTCCCAGTCCTTCAATACATTATTTGTTTAATAAGTACATAGAAGAGGGAGTCAGAGGATGAAATGGCTGGATGGCATCATTGATGCAATGGACATGAACTTGGGCAAACTTCAGGAGATGGTGAGGGACAGNCTAACCACCTGGGCTTCCCAGTCCTTCAATACATTATTTGTTTAATAAGTACATAGAAGAGGGAGTCAGAGGATGAAATGGCTGGATGGCATCATTGATGCAATGGACATGAACTTGGGCAAACTTCAGGAGATGGTGAGGGACAGAGAGGCCTGGCGTGTTGCAGTCTGTGAGGCTGTGAAAGGTCGGACATGACTGGGTGACTAAACAACAACAATGTATAAATGTATAAAGAGCTGTGGAAGATACACACTAAGTGATTAATTCTGTCAAAGTACTGAGATTTGGGAGGGGTGGTGGTCAAGGGAAGTTTTCGTTCTGTACAGTTTGACTCTTTTACAAGGAGAACACAATATAGTATTACTTGCATAAATTTAAAAAAAAAAAGAAAGAAAAGCAGTCCAGCACAATATACCCTAGTAATCAAACCAAGATTTAAAGTGAGGCCCAACTGAAACCATCTAAAGAAAAATGAATGGGGTTAAAAATAAAACTCGGTGCTTATGAGTGATGAAAGCTAATCAAAATACTTAGCTACCAGCTCAGAATTAACCAGCAGGGTGATGAGTCCGCAGAAAACACTGATGAAATCCGGCCACTCTGCATACTTGATGAGGCTCCGTCCATAACCACAGACCTCCCTGGTGCTATCATATTGTCTGATTTTGGGGTTTTGCTTCTCGATTCTGTGTCCTCAAGTTCATGAATGCCTTTCAAATAATGCGTCAGAAAGTGACCAGCTTGGGAAGTTTTTTAAAAAGGAAAAGAAAAAAAAAGAAGAAGAAGAATTAATAAGCTGGGGG
>SJYA01008099.1:0-16872 GCA_006410615.1 Neotragus moschatus | reverse complement strand
GTTTTATCGTATAGTTCTTCTGTGTATCCTTGCCACATCTTCTTAACCTCGTCTGCTTCTGTGAGATCCACACAATTTCTGTCTTTTTTTGTGCCCATCTTTGCATGAAGTGTTCCCTTTGTATCTCTATTTTTCATGAAGAGATCTCTACTTTTCCCCATTTTATTGTTTTCCCCTATTTCTTTGCATTGATCACTTAGAAAAGCTCTCTGATCTCTCCTTGCTATTCTTTAGAATTCTGAATTCAGATGAATATATCTTTCCTTTTCTCCTTTGCCATTCACTTCTCTCTCTTTTTTTTTTTTTTTTCTTAGCAATTTGTAAGGCCTCCTCAGACGAATATTTTACCTATTGCATTTCTTTTTCTTGGGGATCTCTGCCTCCTATATGATGTTATGAACCTCTGTGCAGTTTTTCAGGCACTCTATCTATCTGATCTGATGCCTTGAATTGATTTGTCACTTTCACTGCATAATCATGAGGGATTTGATTTAGGTCCTATCTCAATGGTCTAGAGGTTTTCTCCACTTTCTTCAGGATAAGTCTGAATTTGGCAATAAGAAGTTCACGTTCTGAGCCACAGTCAGCTCCTGGTCTTGTTTTTGCTGACTGTATAGAGCTTCTGCATCTTTGGCTGCAAATAATATGATCAATCTGATTTCAATATTGACCATCTGGTGATGTCCATGTGTAGAGTCATCTCTTGTGTTGTTGGAATAGGGTATTTGCCATGACACATGTGTTTTCTTGGCAAAACTCTGTTAGCCTTTGCCCTTCTGCATTTGTACTCCAAGGCCAAGTTTGCATATTACTACAAGTATCTCTTGTCTTTCTATTCTTGCATTAAAGTACTCTATAATGAAAAGAGGTAGCTCCTCTTGGCCACCACACCTCAGGCATGGGGTCCTCTGACCTCAGACATGGTATAGCTCCTCTCGGTGGCACTTGAGCACCGTCACAGCCACCCATGCTAGGGCAGTAGCTAGGAGTAGCTACCCCCTACCCGAGGTCAGGGGTGGCGGCCGAGAGGAGCAACCCCACATCCAAGGAGCGGTGGCTGCCCGGGCGCAGGAGGGTTTGGAGGAGTTACTCCATGTTCAAGATCAGGAGCGGGGGCAGTGAGGAGATACCCCACATCTAAAGTAAGGAGCAGTGGCTGCGCTCTGCTGGAGCAACTGTGAAGAGATACCCCATGTCCAAGGTAAGAGAAACCCAAGTAGATGGTAGGTGTTGCAAGAGGGCATCAGAGGGCAATCACACTGAAACCATAATCACAGAAAACTAGTCAATCTAATCACACTAGGACCACAGCCTTGTCTAAGTAAATGAAACTAAGCCATGCCTGTGGGACCACCCAAGATGGGTGGGTCATGGTGGAGACGTCTGACAGAATTTGGTCCACTGGAGAAGGGAATGGCAAACCACTTCAGTATTCATGCCTTGAGATCCCCATGAACAGTATGAAAAGGCAAAATGATAGGATACAGAAAGAGAAACTCCTAAGGTCAGTAGGTATCCAATACCACAGGATGTCAGTGATCTCCACTGAGATCAGTGGATAAATAACTCCAGAAAGAATGAAGGGAGGGAGCCAAAGCAAAAACAATACCCAGCTGTGGATGTGACTGATGATATAAGCAAGGTCCAATGCTGTGAAGAGCAATATGGCATAGGAACCTGGAATGTCAGGTCCATGAATCAAGGCAAATTGGAAGTGGTGAAACAGGAGATGGCAAGAGTGAATGTTGACAATCTAGGAATCAGCAAACTAAAATGGACTGGGATGAGAGAATTTAACTCAGATGACCATTATATCTACTACTACAGGCAGGAATCCCTTAGAAGAAAAGGAGTAGCCATCATGGTCAACAAAAGAGTCTGAAATGCAGTACTTGGATGCAATCTCAAAAACAACAGAATGATCACTGTTCCTTTCCTAGGCAAACCATTCAGTATCACAGTAATCCAAGTCTATGCCCCAATCAGTAATGCTGAAGAAGCTGAAGTTGAACAGTTCTATCAAGATCTACAAGACCTTTTAGAACTAACACCCCAAAAAAGAAGTCCTTTTCATTATAGGGGACTGGAATGCAAAAGTAGGAAGTCAAGAAACACCTGTAGTAGCAGGAAAATTTGGCCTTGGAATACAGTATGAAGCAGGGCAAAGGCTAACAGAGTTTTCCCAAGAGAACGCATTGGTCATAGCAAACACCCTCTTGAAACAACACAAGAGAAGACTCTACACGTGGACATCACCAGATGATCAACACTGAAATCAAATTGATTATATTCTTTGCAGCCAAAGATGGAGAAGCTCTATATAGTCAGCAAAAACAAGACCGGGAACTGACTGTGGTTCAGATCATGAACTCCTTATTACCAAATTCAGACTTAAATTGAAGAAAGTAGGGAAAACCACTAGACCATTCCGTTGTGACCTAGTCAAATCCCTTATGGTTATACAGTGGAAGTGAGAAATAGATTTAAGGTACTAGATCTGATAGATAGAGTGCTTGATGAACTTTGGACAGAGGTTCATGACATTGTACAGGAGACAGGGATCAAGACCATCTCCATAGAAAAGAAATGCAGAAAAGAAAAATGGCTGTCTGGGGAGGCCTGACAAATAGCTCTGAAAAGAAGAGAAGTGAAAAGCAAAGGAGAAAAGGAAAGATATAAGCATCTGAATGCAGAGTTCCAAAGAATAGCAAGAAGAGATAAGAAAGCCTTCCTCAGCGATCAATGCAAAGAAATAGGGGAAAGCAACAGAATGGAGAAGACTAGAGATCTCTTCAAGAAAATTAGAGATACCAAGGGAATATTTCATGGAAAGATGGGCTTAATAAAGGACAGAAATGGTATGGACCTAACAGAAGCAGAAGATATTAAGAAGAGGTGGCAAGAATACACAAAAGAACTGTACAAAAAAGATCTTCATGACCCCGATAATCACGATGGTATGATCACTCACCTAGAGCCAGATATCCTGGAATGTGAAGTCAAGTGGGCCTTAGAAAGCATCACTAGGAACAAAGCTAGTGGAGGTGATGGAATTCCAGTTGAGCTATTTCAAATCCTGAAAGATGGTGCTACGATAGTGCTGAACTCACTATGCCAGGAAATTTAGAAAACTCAGCAGTGTCCACAGGACTGGAAAAGGTGAGTTATCATTCTAAACTCAAAGAAAGGCAATGCCAAAGAATGCTCAAACTACTGCACAATTGCAATCATCTCACAAGATAGTAAAGTAATGCTCAAAATTCAAGCCAGGCTTCAGCAATGCGTGAATCATGAACTTCTAGATATTCAAGCTGTTTTTACAAAATGCAGAGGAACCAGAGATCAAATTGCCAACATCTTCTGGATCTTGGAGAAAGCAAGAGTTCCAGAAAAACATCTATTTCTGATTTATTGACTATGCCAAAGCCTTTGTGTGGATCACAATAAACTGTGGAAAATTCTTCAAGCGATGAGAATAGCAGACCACCAGACCTGTCTCTTGAGAAACCTATATGCAGGTCAGGAAACAACAGTTAGAACTGTACATGGAACAACAGACTGATTCCAAATAAGGAAAGGAGTACGTCAAGGCTGTGTATTGTCACCTTGCTTATTTAACTTATATGCAGAGTACATCATGAGAAACGCTGGGCTGGATGAAGCAGAAGCTGGAATCAAAATTGCTGGGAGAAATATCAACAACCTCAGATATGCAGATGACGCCACCCTTATGGCAGAAAGTGAAGAGGAACTAAAAAGCTTCTTGATGAAAGTGAAAAAGGAGACTGAAAAAGTTAGCTTAAAGCTCAACATTCAGAAGACTAAGATCATGGCATCTGGTCCCATTACTACATGGGAAATAGATGGTGAAACAGTAGAAATAGTGTCAGACTTTATTTAGAGGGGCTCCAAAATCACTGCAAATAGTGATTGCAGCCATGAAATTAAAAGACACTTACTTCTTGGAAGAAAAAGTATGACCAGCCTAGATAGTATATTCAAAAGCAGAGACATTACTTTGCCAAGAAAGATCTGTCTAGTCAAGGCTATGGTTTTTCCAGTGGTCATATATGGATGTGAGAGTTGGACTGTGAAGAAAGCTGAGCACCACAGAATTGATGCTTTTGAAGTGTGGTGTTGGAGAAGACTCTTGCGAGTCCCTTGGACTGCAAGGAAGTCCAATCAGTCCATTCTGAAGGAGATCAGCCCTGGGATTTCTTTGGAAGGAATGATGCTAAAACTGAAACTCCAGTACTTTGGCCACCTCATGCGAAGTATTGATTCATTGGAAAAGACTCTGATGCTGGGAGAGATTGGAGGCAGGAGAAGGGGACGACAGAGCATGAGATGGCTGGATGGCATCATGGGCTCAATGGATGTGAGTTTGCGTAAACTCCGTGAGATTGTAATGGAGAGGAAGGCCTGGTGTGCTACGATTCATGGGGTAGCAAAGAGCTGGACACGACTGAGCGAGTGAACTGAACTGAACTGATGGTGAAAAGGACATCTTTTTTGGTTTTAATTCTGGAAGGTTTTTGTAGGTCTTCATAGAACCATTTAACTTCAGCTTCTTCAGCATTAGTGTTTGGTACATAGACTTGGATTACTGTGATATTGAACAGTTTGTCTTGGCAACAATTGGAGATCATTCTATCATTTTTGAGATTGGCCTCAAATACTGCATTTTGGACACTTCTGTGGACTTTGAAGGCTACTTCATTTATTCTAGGGTATTCTTGCCCACTGAAGTAAATATAATGGTTATCTGAATTAAATTTGCCCATTCTGGTCCATTTTAGTTCACAGATTCCTAAAATGTTATTAATTCAGTTCAGTTCATGGATCAAGAAATCTTTAACAAGACCTAGAAGAACTAAAAAACAAATACATATAGAGGAACAACACAAAAAATGAAATGAAAAATACAATAGAAAGAATAACTAGAATAATTTAGGCAGAAGAATTGATAAATGAGCTGTTGAGAAAGGGGAAGAAATAACTGCTGCAGAGTAAACACACACACACACAAAACAGAAAATGAAAAACGGACAGCAGTCACAGAGATATCGGGTACATCTCCACCAATAATGTTTCCTAGGAAATTTCTAGAAATATACTTCATGAAGTAGGAAATGATCTTAAAAAGTTGTTAAAAATCAACCTGCAAATGAAACAAAAATGCATTTCCTGATTACTTGCCCAGTTCCCATCTCTTCCAGAGAGATATAAGCTTCACTTAAATTATTTCATCTGATTGATTTTCATTTATAAATTTATTGATACCTCTGTCCTGGGTATTCCTTTGGAGATGGTGTATGGAATCATTGCATATTCTCACATATTGTATATAGATTATAAAATAAAGTCAAGCATGTATGTGCTGATACTTTTTAAGTTGTCTTGTCTTTATACTTAGAAATGTCTTTCTTTTTTTAATTTAAATTTACTTATTTTAATTGGAGGCTAATTACATTACAATATTGTATTGGTTTTGCCATACATCAACATGAATCTGCCACAAGTGTACACGTGTTCCCCATCCTGAACCACCCTCCCACCTCCCTCGCCATACCATCCCTCTAGGTCATCCCAGTCCACCATCACCAAGCATCCTGTATCCTGCATTGAACCTAGACTGGTGATTCATTTCTTATATGATATTATACATGTTTCAATGCCATTCTGCCAAATCATCCCACCTTCTCCCTCTCCCATAGAGTCCAAAAGACTGTTCTATACATCTGTATCTCTTTTGCTGTCTTGCACGCAGGGTTATCGTTACCATCTTTCTAAATTTCATATATATTCATTAGTACTGTAAAGAAGGCCAAGCCCCAAAGACTTGATGCTTTTGAACTGTGATGTTGAAGACTCTTGAGAGTCCCTTGACCTGCAAGGAGATCCAACCAGCCCATTCTAAAGGAGCTCAGGCCTGGGATTTCTTTGGAAGGAATGATGCTAAAGCTGAAACTCCAATACTTTGGACACCTCACGTGAAGAGTTGACTTGTTGGAAAAGACAAAAAGGGTGTATAAACTCGAACCCAAAATAATAAAGTAAATGTCAATAGGATCATACTTATCAATAATTACCTTGAATGTAAATGAGTTGAATGCCCCAAACAAAAGACAAAGACTGGCTGAATGGATACAAAACCAAGACCCCTGTATACGTTGTCTAAAAGAGACCAACCTCAAAGCAAGGGACACATACAGACTGAAAGTGAAGGGCTGGAAAAAGGTATTCCATGCAAACAGAGACCAAAAGAAAGCAGGAGCAGCAATACTCATATCTGACAAAATAGACTTTAAAACAGGGGCTGTGAAAAGAGACAAAGAAGGACACTACATAATGATCGAAGGATAAATCCAAGAAGAAGATATAACAATTATAAATATATATGCACCCAACATAGGACCACCACAATATGTAAGACAACTGCTAACAAATACGAAAGGGGAAATTAACAACAACACAATAATAGTTGGGGACTTTAATACCGTACTCACACCTATGGATAGATCAACTAAACAGGAAATTAACAAGAAACACAAACTTTAAATGATACAATAAATCAGTTAGACCTAATTGATGTATATAGGACATTTGACCCCAAAATAATGAATTTCCCCTTTTTTCAAGTGCTCATGGAACCTTCTCCAGGATAGATCACATCCTGGGCCTTAGTAAATTCAAAAAAATTGAAATAATTCCAAGCATCTTTTCTGATCATAACGCAGTAAGATTAGATCTCATTTACAGGAGAAAAACTGTTAAAAATTCCAACATATGGAGGCTGAACAACATGCTTCTGAATAAGCAATAAATCACAGAAGAAATCAAAAAAGAAATCAAAATATGTGTAGAAATGAATGAAAATGAAAATACAACAACCCAAAACCTGTGGGACACTGTAAAAGGAGTGCTAAGGGGAAAGTTCACAGCAATACAGGCATACCTCAAGAAAGAAGAAAAAAAGTCAAATAAATTACCTAACTCTACACCTAAAGCAACTAGAAAAGGAGGTAATGGAGAACCCCAGGGTTAGTAGAAGGAAAGAAATCATAAAAATTAGGGCAGAAATAAACGCAAAAGAAACAAAAGAGATCATAGCAAAAATCAACAAAGCCAAAAGCTGGTTCTTTCAAAGGATAAGTAAAATTGACAAACCATTAGCCACACTTATATAGAAACAAAGGGAGAAAAATCAAGTCAACAAAATTAGAAATGAAAATGGAGAGATCCCAAAAGATAACACAGAAATAGAAAGGATCATAAGAGACTACTATCAGCAATTATATGCCAATAAAATGGACAACTTGGAAGAAATGGACAAATTCTTAGAAAAGTACAACTTTCCAAAATTGAACCAGGAAGAAATAGAAAATCTTAACAGACCCTTCACAAGCACAGAAATTTAAACTGTAATCAGAAATCTTTCAGCAAACAAAAGCCCAGGTCCAGACAGCTTCATAGCTGAATTCTATCAAAAATTTAGAGAAGAGCTGACACATATCCTACTCAAACTCCTCGAGAAAATTGTAGAGGAAGATAAATTTCCAAACTCATTATATGAGGTCACCATCACCCTAATACCAAAACCTGACAAAGATGCCACAAAAAAAGAAAACTACAGGCCAATATCACTGATGAACATAGATGCAAAAATCCTTCACAAAATTCTAGCAATCAGAATCCAAAAACACATTAAAAAGATCATACACCATGACCAAGTGGGCTTTATCCCAGGGATGTAAGGATTCTTCAATATCCACAAATCAATGTAATTCACCACATTAACAAATTGAAAAATAAAAGCCATTTGGTTATCCCAATAGATGCAGAGAAGGCCTTTGACAAAATTCAACATCCATTTATGATTAAAAAAAAAAAAAACTCCCCAGAAAACAGGAATAGAAGGAACACCTCAACATAATAAAAGCTATATATGACAAACCCACAGCAAACATTATCCTCAATGGTGAAAAATTGAAAGCATCTTCCCTAAATTCAGGAACAAGACAAGGGTGCCCACTTTCACCGCTACTATTCAATTAGTTCTGGAAGTTTTGGCCACAGCAGTCAGAGCAGAAAAAGAAATAAAAGGAATCCAGATCGGAAAAGAAGAAGTAAAACTCACTGTTTGTAGATGGCATGATCCTCTACATAGAAAACACTAAAGATTCAACCAGAAAATTACTAGAGCTAATCAATAAATAAAGTTGCAGGATATAAAATCAACACACAGAAATCCCTTACATTCCTATACATTAATAATGATAAAGTAGGAAAAGAAATTAGGGAAAAAAATTCCATTTGCCATTGCAATGAAAAGAATAAAGTACTTAGGAGTATATGTACCTAAAGAAACTAAAGACCTATATATAGAAAACTATAAAACAGTGGTGAAAGTAATGAAAGAGGACACTAATAGATGGAGAAGTATACCATGTTCATGGATTAGAGGAATCAATATAAAAATGAGTATACTACCCAAAGCAATCTACAGTCTCAATGCAATCCCCATCAAGCTACCAGCAGTATTTTTCACAGAGCTAGAACAAATAATTTCAAGATTTGTATGGAGATACAAAAAACCTCAAATAACCAAAGCAATATTNAAAAGAATAAAGTACTTAGGAGTATATGTACCTAAAGAAACTAAAGACCTATATATAGAAAACTATAAAACAGTGGTGAAAGTAATGAAAGAGGACACTAATAGATGGAGAAGTATACCATGTTCATGGATTAGAGGAATCAATATAAAAATGAGTATACTACCCAAAGCAATCTACAGTCTCAATGCAATCCCCATCAAGCTACCAGCAGTATTTTTCACAGAGCTAGAACAAATAATTTCAAGATTTGTATGGAGATACAAAAAACCTCAAATAACCAAAGCAATATTGAGAAAGAAGAATGGAACTGCAGGAATCAACCTGCCTGACTTCAGGCTCTACTACAAAGCCACAGTCATCAAGACACTATGGTACTGGCACAAAGACATAAATATAGATCAATGGAATAAAATAGAAAGGCTGGAGATAAATCCACACAACTATGGACACCGTATCTTCAACAAAGGAGACAAGAATATACACTGGATTAAAGACAATCTCTTTAACAAGTGGTGCTGGGAAAACTGGTCAACCACTTGTAAAAGAATGAAACTAGAACACTTTCTAACACCATACACAAAAAATCAACTCAAAATGGATTAAATATCTAAACATAAGACCAAAAACTATAAAACTCCTAGAGGAGAACATAGGCAAAACAGTGTCCGACATACATCACAGCACAATCCTCTTTGACTCACCTCCCAGAATACTGGAAATAAAAAGAAAAATAAACAAATGGGATCTAATTAAAATTAAAAGCTTCTGAACAACAAAGGAAACTATAAGCAAGGTGAAAAGACAGCCTTCAGAATGGAAGAAAATAATAGCAAATGAATCAACTGACAAACAGCTAATCTCAAAGATTTATGAGCAACTCCTGCAGCTCAATTCCAGAAAACTAAACGACCCAATAAAAAAATGGGGCAAAGAACTAAATAGACATTTCTCTAAAGAATACATCCAGATGGCTAGCAAACACATGAAAAGATGCTCAACATCACTCATTATCAGAGAAATGCACATAAAACCACAATGAGGTACCACTTCACACCAATCAAAATGGCTGCGATCCAAAATACTACAAGCAGTAAATGCTGGATAGGGTGTGGAGAAAAANTAAATAGACATTTCTCTAAAGAATACATCCAGATGGCTAGCAAACACATGAAAAGATGCTCAACATCACTCATTATCAGAGAAATGCACATAAAACCACAATGAGGTACCACTTCACACCAATCAAAATGGCTGCGATCCAAAATACTACAAGCAGTAAATGCTGGATAGGGTGTGGAGAAAAAGGAAGCCTCTTACACTGTTGGGGGAATGAAAACTAGTACATCCACTATGGAGAACAGTGTGGAGATTCCTTAAAGAACTGGAAATAGAACTGCCTTAAGATCCAGCAATCCCACTGCTGGGCATACACACCAAGGAAACTAGAACTGAAAGAGACACGTGTACCACAATGTTCATCACAGCACTGTATATAATAGCCAGAACATGGAGGCAACCTAGATGTCCATCAGCAGGTGAATGGATAGGAAAGCTGTGGTACATATACACAACAGAATATTATTCAGCCATTAAAAATAACACATTTGAATCAGTTCTGAGGAGGTGGATAAAACTGGAGCCGATTATACAGAGTGAAGTAAGCCAGAAAGAAAAACACCAATACAGTATCCTAACACATATATATGGAATTTAGAAAGATGGTAACGATAACCCTGTATGCAAGACAGCAAAGGAGACACAGATGCATAGAATAGTCTTTTGGACTCTGGGGAGACGGAGAGGGTGGGATGATTTGGGAGAATGGCATTGAAACATGTATAATATCATATAAGTAACAAATCACCAGTCTAGGTTCGATGCAGTATACAGGATGCTTGGGGCTGGTGCACTAGGATGATCCAGAGAGATGGTATAGGGAGGAAGGTGGGAGGAGGGTTCAGGATTGGGAACACGTGTACACCCGTGGTGGATTCATGTTGATGTATGGCAAAACCAATACAGTATTGTAAAGTAAAATTTAAAAAAAAAATGAGATCTTGTAGGTTTTCATAGAATCATTCAAGCTTAGCTTCTTCACTAGTAATGATTGGGGCATAGACTTGGAGTACTGTGATGTGGAATGGTTTTCTTTGGAAACAAATGCATATCACTCTGTCGCTCTTGAGACTGCATCTAAACGCTGCATTTCAGACTCCTCTGTTGACTCTGAGGGCTATGCCATTCCTTCTAATGGATTCTTGCCCACTGCAGTATATATAATGATCATCTGTATCAAATTCATGCATTCTTGTCCATTTTAGTTCACTGAATCTTAAACTGTTGATTTCCTGTTTGACATTTTCCAAATTACCTTGATTCACGGGCCTAACATTCTAGGTTCCTATGCAACATTGCTCTTTATAGCATCAGGCTTTCATCACCAGACATATCCACACCTAAATGTCCTTTCCTCTTTTGTTCAGCCTCTTCATTCTTTCTGGAACTCTTTCTCCATTCTTCCCCTATATCATATTGGACACCTACTGGCCGAGGGTGGGGGAAGGTGTTCATATTTCAGTGTCATGAATTTTTTACTTTTCATACAGTTCATGCAGTTCTTAAGGCAAGAATACTGAAGTGGTTTGCCACTTCCTTCTCTACTGGACCCCATTTTGTCCTGCCCTGAATAGCAGAGACATTCCCTTTAACCACCTCATGTAGCCTGATGACATGCCTGGCACCCTGCTTGTCTCATTGCTGGTCCTCATTAAATGTATAAACCTTCACCGGCCATTAGATGTTAGTCAATGTGCTGCACAGGGGCTGAAGCACAGGCTCTACTGGAGTCACTACGAAGGGGTTCCATGGAAGCTGGAGCTGATGTTGGAGAATGCCTAGGAGTGGAGGGCACCCCAGCCTCTGCTGCCATTGGCCATGGATAGCAATAATGTTTATTTTCCAACAATAATATGGTCAACTGGCATATAATACTTGACATTTGAGGAAGAGAGGGTTTTTTTATATTTCAACATGGATGAGGTATAGCACTAAACAAAACCTTCAAATAACTTTTAAGATCTGCCCAATTCATCTCACATCCTTCTATGAAACTGTTTCACAAAATATAGCAAACATTTTCTAATCAAATAAATTACCCTGCCACCTACTATAATGTCCCCCAAATTCGTGAATAAGTAACATTTATAGGGAAATATAACTAGATTTAGAAATTAACTTGTAACTCCCAGGCAGTATGTCATGGAAGACAAACACTCCCCAAAATAACTATCTAAATATGTCTGTCTTCATCACATAAAACAGTTGAATGGTTAATCTGTGTCATTAACATAGCACAAGAGAGAAAGAAAATCATACCTCTATGCAGCAAAAGTAAAACAGGTGTATGGCATATTAACAGACTTGTGAATTTTCATAATAAATCAACCTCCAGGGTTTTCCCTACTAAAGCAACCATATGAGATGTTAAATTAATATACTATAATTACATAGATAAAATTCTATTAATCTTATACATGGATTGTGTATTTTATTTATTTTTAAGTTAAAGTACTTTTAGTAAGAACATTCTTTGTATGAGAGAGAAACACAGACATACTCTGAAATAAGTCATCCGCTTTCCACTATAGAAAAGATGTCTTAGAGTTTCAAGAAAAAATAAATAAATAAACTCTGGACTTAATGACTACAGTTCAATTTTACAGTGGAACAGAAAAGAGAAGGCGGACTTTATTTTAAATTATTTTTGGAACAGCCACAAGAGATACACCACTAACCTGTCAGAGCTGAGAAGTGGGAAATCTGCTCCAGCAGCAGATGGGCAGAAGGAGAGCAGCCTTTCAGTCTCACCACTCTGCTGCACCAGCAATAAAATAAGTATCTTGAAGCATGTGTTCAAAGCCTGATGTAATTCTTCAGTGAATATTCCCTTAGACCAATATTTTTTAGAGTGCCAACCCTAGAATGTGCAACTCTTCAGAGAAAATTAAATCTCCTCAGGGATCAAGTTTTGAAAATGTCACTGCTAATTACATAGAAGTATTATACACTTCATGAATCAGTTTGATAGAACTATTTAAATTGATGCAGATGGCTTCATTTATCTAACAAATCAGCATTTCCATTTTGCTTCTGAACTTTGGAATCTTAATTGAGGTCATCGATGCAAAAATATTCTCTAAAACCTTAATTTTATTTTATTTTTTGATTTTATTAATTGGAGGCTAATTACTTTACAATGTTGTAGTTAAAACCTTAATTTGAAAATGATTACTTCCAGAATAAAGATTAAATAGTTAATAAAAAAATTCTTACTTAGTAATAATAGATGTAACTAATGACAAGTAAACCACACCAAAGAATCAGAGAATAAATATACAACCGATGTTATTATGAGAACTTCTTTAAAATTCTTTAAAAAAAGGTATAATCCTGTGATAAATATGCTACATTATTTCGAAAAAAAAGTATAATCATATGATAAATATGCTACATTAATAGAAAAAAATATGAATGTCTTGTGCTTTAACTTTAGAGGAATAATTTACAAATCCTCTATTGTGAAAATATGTATTCACAGAAAGATTTATATATGGGTCTTCATAACAGCCTTCAAACTATAGCTAATCTAAATTACCATGAAACCCTTCACCAATAAAAGAACAAATTCTTGATTGAGTCAACAACATGAACAGTCCTCAAAAATAAAAACATTATTTTCAGTGAAAGAATGCAGGATCAAGACTATATACTGTATAAATCAATTCATGAAATGATAGAGAAAGGATAGTTAATAGTAACAGAAAGTAGATCAGTGGTTACCAGAGACCAGGGTTGCAGTGGAGCTGAAAGGAAATTTTTGGTGTGACAAAAATATTTTTTATCTTGACCATAATAATACAAGCATGACTACGTATATGTTTGTATGCTTTGAGAGGTAAATTTCCATGTATGTAAGTTACATCCTCATATAAGTAAGGCAAAAAGGTGTAATGGCCTATCTCTGGTGGTTTAATAAAACCAATGGTTAAAGAAAATGTCTACACCAAAATGACATTTTTTGGCTTATTTTTAATTGATAATTTACAGCAATGTGAAATGAATTCTGCATAATGTCTGCAGTTAAATACACTGTCATTAATTTGCTACCCTATAAAATTCCCCAGAAATGAAGAAATGAGAACTTTCCCCTAAAAAGAAGCTCTGGTGGCCAGGCTTGGAGTTTCCCAAGGAGCCAAGAAGCCTCTCATTTTCCCCCTGGGATGGGGTTAGAGTTGCCTAGTTGTGACCTCACTTCTCTGTACCTGCTTTTACCAAATGGAGGTGACCCACAAACCCTAGCCTGTAAGTGTGTTCCTTCCAGAATCTTTCCACCAAGATGCACACAGAATGTGATAAAGAGGACAGAGGAGGTATCCTGGAATTTTCATAAATTAACTGTATCAAAGCTTCTTGGTTTTACAGAGGCCAGACGCTGAGAAAGAACCATGGTCAAGTCAATCTTTTATATCCTGCAGGTAATTTTATACTATTTAAAGTAATTTGGATGTATTTTCTATTTATTTTGAATACAATAGATTAAGAAAATGTAATAATAATCGATGTTTCCAATGATATTGTTTCTTGACACTAATATACTAATAAACTAAAATAATGAAATTGGCTCTCACATTTATATTTTCTTTTTTACATCTAGTAATTAAATATTTTCTTCTAATTTTGTAGCAATCTCAGGCAAATTATTATCTCTTAGGCAATGATATATCTTGGCAATAAAAACGAGTGAATTAAATTAACATCTTTATCTTCAATGCCGACTTGAATACTGTATGAACTCACAGTCTGTATGAAGACTGTATGAACTCACAGTGCATGTATACCTACAACACGGAAGCCGCAGTACACTTCTGACCAGCTGGATGGAAATAACATGGCCCCACAGTCATCATCACATTATTAATGGTTGATCAATTTTAATTATTATGGCACACATTATTATGTTCAAGTCATAGAGTTAGCAAAGCAAAAAAGCATTGTTTTGCCTTACTCATTTTGTGAACTTCCATTAAGACAATCCTAATAAAAGTTCCCACATACTTTTTTTGGATGATTATTCCTATTGTCATTATTATTAAATAAACGGTAGATAAAATTTTAATCTTGACAGTATATAGAATTAGAATCCCGAAAATTGTTAACTCAGTACAACATGGGCCACATCTGTTCAGCTGATGGCTACTGTATGTCTTCTTAAATTTTTTTCATTGGGTGAAAATTACAGCTTGTTTTGCCCACACAAAAAGGCAAATCAGCCATAATTATATGTATATCACTTTCTTCTTGAGCATCCTTCCCCACTCCCCATCTTACCACTCTAGGTCATCACAGAACAGCAAGCTGGGGTCCCTATGTTATATAGCAACTTCTCAGAAGCTATCTGTTTTACATGTAGCAGTGTATAGTGTGGAGAAGGCAATGGCTCCCCTCTCCAGTACTTTTGCCTGGAAAATCCCATGGACAGGGGAGCCTAGTAGGCTGTAGTCCATGGGGTCACTAAGAGTCAGACTTAACTGGGCAACTTCACCTTCAATTTTCAGTTTCATGCATTGGAAAAGGAAATGGCAACCCATTCCAGTGTTATTGCCTGGAGAATCCCAGGGACGGGGGAGCCTGTTGGGAGGCCATCTATGGGGTCGCACAGAGTCGGACATGACTGAAACGACTTAGCAGCAGCAGCAGCAGTGTTTAATGTCGATGTCATTTCCTCCATTTGCCCCATTCTCTCCTTCTTCCACTTTGTTCACAAGTTCATTTTCTATATCTGAGTTTCTACTCCTTCACTACAAATAGGTTTATCAATATCATTCTCCTACATTTCATACATATACATTCATATGTTAGTTTTTCTGTTTCTGACTTGCCTAATATATCATTTAAAGTGTGTGCTTCCTTATTAATTTTCTGTCTGGATGATCTAGCCATTACTCAGAGTAGGATGTAAAAATCCCTCACTATTATTGTGTTACTGTCAATTTCCCCTTTAATAGTTGTTAGCATTTGCCTTATGTATTGAAGTTCTCCTATTTTGGGTGTATATGGAGAAGGTAATGGCACCCCACTCCAGTACTCTTGCGTGGAAAATCCCATGGACAGAGGAGCCTGGTGGGCTACAGTCCATGGGGTCGCTAAGAGTCAGACACGACTGAGTGACTTCACTTTCACTTTTCAGTTTCATGCATTGAAGGAAATGGCAACCCACTCCAGTGTTCTTGCCTGGAGAATCCCAGGGACGGGGGAGGCTGGTGGGCTGCCATCTATGGGGTCGCACAGAGTTGCACATGACTGAAGCGACTTAGCAGCAGCAGCAGCAGCATATATTTATAATTGTTATTTCTCCTTCTTTGATTGATCTCTTGATCATTATGTAATGACTTTATTTGTTTCTTGTTTCTTGTCTTTATTTTAAAGTCTATTTGGTCTGATATGATTATTACTATTGTTTTCTTTTGATTTCTATTTCCATGTAACAACTTTTTCCAGTCCCTCACTTGCAGTCTGTCTGTGTCCCTAGATCTGAAGAGGGTCTTTTGTAGACTGTGTGTTCAGGGCTCTTATTTTTATATCCATACAGCCAACCTGTGTCTTTTCATTGGTGTATTTATCCTATTTACATTAAGGTAGTTATTGAAATGTATGATCCTACTATCATTTACCTTATTTTGTGAGGTCTGTTTCTGTAGTCCTTTTCTTTTCCTTATGTTTCCTTTCTAGAGAAGCTCTTTTAGTATTTATTGTAAAGAGGTTTTGCAGTGCTGAATTCTCTTAGTTCAGTTCAGTTCAGTTCAGTCGCTCAGTGGTGACCCCCATGAACCACAGCATGCCAGGCCTCCCTGTCCATCACCAACTCCTGGAGTTTATCCAAACTCATGTGCATTGAGTCGGTGACGGCATCTAACCATCTCATCATCTGTCATCCCCTTCTCCTCCTGCCTTCAATCTTTCCCAATATCGGGTCTTTTCAAATGAGTCAGCTCTTCCACATCAGGTGGCCAAAATATTAGAGTTTCAGCTTCAACATCAGTCCTCCTAAAGAACACCCAGACTGGTTTCCTTTAGCATGGACTGGTTGGATCTCCTTGCAGTCCAAAGGACTCTCAAGAGTACTCTCCAACACCACGGTTCAAAAGCATCAATTCTTCTGCACTCAGCTTTCTTTATAGTCCAACTCTCACAT
>SJYA01008098.1:0-17116 GCA_006410615.1 Neotragus moschatus | reverse complement strand
TCTTCCGATCCATGAACAGGGTATATTTCTCCATCTATTAGTGTCCTCTTTGATTTCTTTCATCAGTGTGATGGTGTGGGGCGGGAGGGAGGAGTGGAGGTCTGGATTGGGAGCTCATGTACACTTGTGGGTGATTCACGTCAATGTATAGCAAAACGAATACAGTATTGTAAAGCAAAACAATCCAAAAAATAAAAATTAAAAAAAAATATATACATATTTTTAAAAAGTTAAAAAATTAAATTGAAAATCATGTCATATTTCTAAAAGGATACCACATTAATAATAAAGCATTATTGTGTGAAATATTTTTCACAATACTTTGTTTAATGATACCAGATGTTTGCATGATATGTTGTAAGCAATTTCATAATTGTTCTGAGAAAAAATATTTTACAATATAAAATATAAAGATGCTTCAAAATGTTTAAAAGCAGTCACTTTTGGAGAAGAGATTAGTCTTTTTTATTATCTAATAAATCACATTTGTTTAAAAATTTTTATTTAAATATATTAAATGAAAAGTTCATAGATTGTAAGAACTTATTTATATAATTTTCACAATTGATAAACTCATATAAACCCAGTAACCAGTCAAGTAACATAGTAATAGTGATCAAGAAGCTATAATTGTGCTAACTCCAGGTGCAAAACTCTATTAGCCATTGCCCTGCTTCATTCTGTACTCCAAGACCAAATTTGCCTGTTACTCCAGGTGTTTCTTAATTTAATGTTGCATTTCAGTCCCCTATAATGAAAAGGACAACTTTTGGGGGTGTTAGTTCTAAAAGGTATTGTAGGTCTTCATCAGTTCAGTTCAGTCGCTCAGTCATGTCCAACTCTTTGCAACCCCATGAATCATAGCATACCAGGCCTCCCTATTCATCACCAACTCCCAGAATTTACCCAAGCTCATGTCCATCGAGTCAGTGATGCCATCCAGCCATCTCATCCTTGGTCGTCCCCTTCTCCTCCTGCCCCCAATCCCTCCCAGCATCAGAGTCTTTTCCAATGAGTCAACTCGTCACATGAGGTGGCCAAAGTATTGGTGTTTCAGCTTCAGCATCATTCCTCCCAATGAACACCCAGGACTGATCTCCTTTAAAATGGACTGGTTGTATCTCCTTGCAGTCCAAGGGACTCTCAAGAGTCTTCTCCAACACCACAGTTCAAAAGCATCAATTCTTTGGCACTCAGCTTACTTCACAGTCCAACTCTTACATCTATACATGACCACTGGAAAAACCATAGCCTTGACTAGGTGACCTTTGTTGGCAAAGTAATGTCTCTGCTTTTTAATATGCTATCTAGGTTGGTCATAATTTTCCTGCCAAGGAATAATTGTCTTAATTTCGTGGCTGCAGTCATCATCTGCAGTGCTTTTGAAGCCCCCCAAAATAAAATCAGCCAGTTTCCACTATTTCCCTATCTACTTGCCATGAAATGATGGGACCAAATGCCATGATCTTCCTTTTCTGAATGTTGAGTTTTAAGCCAACTTTTTCACTCTCCTCTTTGACTTTCATCAAGAGGCTTTTTAGTTCCTCTACACTTTCTGCCATAAGGGTGGTGTCATCTACATATCTGAGGTTATTGATATTTCTTCTGGCAATCTTGATTCCAGCTTGTGCTTCTTCCAGCCCAGGTTTCTCATGATGTATTCTGTATCAGTTCAGTTCAGTTCACTTCAGTCATTCAGTCATGTCCCACTCTGTGTGACCCCATGAATCGCAGCATGCCAGGCCTCCCTGTTCATCACCAACTCCGGAGTTCATTCAGACTCGCGTCCATTGAGTTAGTGATGACATTCAGACATCTCATCCTCGGTCGTCCCCTTCTCCTTCTGCCTCCAATCCCTGCCAGCATAAGAGTCTTTTCCAATGAGTCAACTCTTCCCATGAGGTGGCCAAAGTACTGGAGCTTCAGCTTCAGCATCATTCCTTCCAAAGAAATCCCAGGGCCTATCTCCTTCAGAATGGACTGTTTGGATCTCCTTGCAGTCCAAGGGACTCTCAATAGTCTTCTCCAACATCACAGCTCAAAAGCATCAATTTTTCAGCGCTCAGCCTTCTTCACAATCAAACTCTCACATCCATACATGACCACTGGAGAAACCATAGCCTTGACTAGATGGATGTATTCTGCATAGAAGTTAAATAAGCAGAGTGACAATATACAGCCTTGATGTACTCCTTTTCCTATTTGGAACCAGTCTGTTGTTCCATGTTCAGTTCTAACTGTTGCTTCCTGACCTGCATATAGGTTTCTCAAGAGGGTCAGTGGTCTGTTATTCCCAACTCTTTCAGAATTTTCCACAGTTTATTGTGATCCACACAGTCAAAGGCTTTGGCATAGTCAGTAGAGCAGAAACATATGTTTTTCTGGAACTCTCTTGCTTTTTCCATCATCCAGTGGATGTTGGCAATTTGATCTCTCGTTCGTCTGCCCTTTCTAAAACCAACTTGAACATCTGGAAGTTCATGGTTCACCTATTGCTGAAGCCTGACATGGAGAATTTTGAACATTACTTTGCTCTTATGTGATTTGAGAGCAATTGTGTGGTATTTTGAGCTTTCTTTGGCATTTTCTTTGGGATTGGAATGAAAACTGACCTTTTCCAGTTCTTTGGCCACTGCACTTTGTTTCTTTGTATATCTTGTAATTTTTTGTTGGTAAGTATATATTATATATTTTAAATAAATAATATAATGTGGCAAGTCAAAAATTAGAACTATCCCTTTCCAAATATTTGTTATTGTTTCTCTGTCTTGCTGTACTTGGTTGTTTATTCACTTTTTTTAACTGAGTCTGCAAGTCTGTATTTTTTTTGATGTCTTCTGTTCTGAAGTCTCTGCTTTTATCTGAGTTTTCAACTAAATATTGAGTGGAGATTTCCTTGGAGATCTGAAATCAAGAAGTCTCCTTGTTTTCACCAAGAAGTTTACTGTGTGTTTTGGGGGAATGCCTTCAACAGTCAGTAAGGCTCCTTATAAATCTTCCCTATCATTCACTTTTTGCTTGTGGAGAGACTCAGTTAGTCAAAGAAACCAATTTTTCCTGAGCATGCACACAGTCCTGTTCATAAGCATTATTCTTATGTATGGACTTTCAAATTACTGGGAATATCAGTTTTACAAAGTCCTTATGAAACTTTTATTTCCAGTGTTCTTGTTTTCAGTTTTTTGGTTAGCTTACTCTATCCTTAGTTGTTATTTACTGCCAAGGCAACTGCAATGTTAAACAGTCATCCTTGATTATTTATGACAAGTGCCCCTTGGCACAGTGTTGTTCACACTGGGGATCCTTAGCAAGGACCAGTAAGGACAGCCCTCTTGGAGGGGTCTTTCAGGGAATAATGCACTGATTAATGAAGAACAATCCCTAGGAATATGGCTTTCAAGGACCTCCAATCCTGTCTTGGCATCACCAGCAACTGGCAGAATGCTGGTGTTCACCATGACTATGGCTATTTGTTTTTCAGTTTGCTTTGGAGCTGGGGAGGAAATGGAAAAAGGGAAAGTTAAAATAACATAAAATTCATTGTACTTACTGAGATTGAGACAATTTTCTTTAAAAACTCCAGATGACTGGAAGCCTTTGGTTAATTTTTAAAGTTTTGGAGCAAAGAAAAAAAATTCTGTTTTTGCCAGTGTTTTCATTGCTTTTATGGAGGAGATAATTTTTTGAAGTGTTTCCTCTACCAATTTTTATTGACACCACTGCATAGATTTCTGTATTTTTTACATTAAACAATATTTAAAGTTAAATATCAAGTCAGTAGAAAAGCCATTTAGTATAGTCTTTCTTCTGCTAAGTGTTTTGTGTGATGGGCCATACTGTATAGCAAAGTTTTGACTTCTGACTTGTTTTAAAATTTCCTCTGGGTATTTAAAATTGGTTCATGTTGACAGAAGAGGAGGAAAAAGCTTTTAAGAAGAGTCAGCATGAGATTGCTCATTTAACAATTCTTTAATTGTCAAATGTAATATTGTAAACTCTAGGCAAAAATTGTACAAAAGAACCATAGTACTTGTTTTTCTTGCATAACTGAAACTTCATACTCATTGTGACTGAAAAAAAAAAAAAAAAACAGTTTTGGCTGTCCTATCAGTAGGAAAAGGGTGTTTCAGCCACAAAGCCATCACATTAAAGTTGCTCCTGATGTTAAGCCCTAAGGAAACTCAGGATGGAAATAGGATGCCTACCATAACGCAGTCAGCTACTGCAGCCACCAGCAATGATGTACGCTGAAGAGTCTCAGGATGAGAAATCGCAGGATACTGGCCACAGATAATGGAGGTGCATATTAAATAAATGATCTCAATGAGTCTAGACTTTTGCCTCTTTTTGTAAATAGAAAAGTGCTAAATTTATTAACTTGAGATATATTATTTTCTTTAATAGTAATTTTTGGATAAAATTACTACCTGATCTTTGTTGCAAAAACTCCTGTGTATCCTGGCTCATCCCTCTCACCTTTGGGGCAATCCTTTAGAACTATCTGAAAGGCAGTACCTTGGGGTTAAGTCCTCAGTTTTTCTCATCAAATAAAACATATTTCTCAACTTTGTGCATTTTTAAAGTTAGCACTATTTGACAGCAATTTCCCATTTTCCTTGTGCCCAGCCCCTGGCAAATAACCACTCTGCTGGCCCATTTTTCTCTCGGATTGTTTGGGGATTTTTGATGTTGAGTTATATGAGCTGTTTATATATGTTGGATTTTAAGCCCTTATCAGTTCAGTTCAGTTGGCTTCCCTGGTGGTTTAGAGGGTAAAGCATCCGCCTGCAATGCAGGAGACCCGGGTTCAATCCTTGAGTTGGGAAGATCCTCTGGAGAAGGAAACAGCAACCCACTCCAGTACTCTTGCCTGGAAAATCCTATAGACAGAGGAGCCTGGGAGGCTGCAGTCCATGGTGTCACAAAGAGTCGGACACAATTGAGCGACTTCACTTCACTCAGTTCAGTTTAGTCGCTCAGTTGTGTCCGACTCTTTGCGACCCTATTAATCACAGGAGGCCAGGCCTTCCTGTCCATCACCAACTCCCAGAGTTCACTCAGACTCACATCCATCGAATCAGTCATGCCATCCAGCCATGTCATCCTCTGTTGTCCCCTTCTCCTCCTGCCCCCAATCCCTCCCAGCATCAGAGTCTTTTCCAATGAGTCAACTCTTCGCATGAGGTGGCCAAAGTATTGGAGATTCAGCTTCAGCATCATTCCTTCCAAAGAAATCCCAGGACTGATCTTCTTCAGAATGGACTGGTTGGATCTCCTTGCAGTCCAAGAGACTCTCAAGAGTCTTCTCCAACACCACAGTTCAAAAGCATCAATTCTTCGGTGCTCAGCTTTCTTCACAGTCCAACTCTCACATCCATACATGACCACTGGTAAAACCATAGCCTTGACTAGATGGAGCTTAGTTGGCAAAGTAATATCTCTGTTTTTCAATATACTATCTAGGTTGGTCATAACTTTCCTTCCAAGGGCTCCAAAATCACTGCAGATGGTGATTGCAGCCATAAAATTAAGGCTGCAAATTATGACCCTTATAGGTCATACCATTTGCAAATTTTCTTTCATTCAGTAAGTTGTCTTTTAATTTGTCACTATTTCCTTTACTATACAAAAGTTTTTATGTTTAATTAGGTTCTATTTGTTTATTTTTGCTTTTATTTCCTTTATGGTGACAGTTCCCCCCAAAAAATTGCTGTGATTTATGTCAAAGCATGTGCTACCTGTTTTCCTCTAAAAGTTTTATAGTATCCAGGCTTAGATTTAGGTGTTTAATCCATTTGGAATTTATTTTTTGTATACGTTGTTAGAGAGTGTTCTAAAGTCCAATTTTCTCAGCACCACTTATTGAACAGACAGTTTTTTCTTCATTGTATATTCTTGCATCCTTTGTTCTAGATCAGTTGACCATAAGTGTATGGGATTATTTCTGGGCTTTTGTTCCTTTGATCTATATGTCTGTTTTTGTGCCAGTAACATACTGCTTCGATGACTGTAGCATTGTAGTGTAGTCTGAATTCAAGGAATCCATTTCCTCCAGCTCAGTTCGTATTTCTCAAGATTGTTTTGACTTTTGGAGGTCTTTTGTGTGACAATACAAATTAAGAAAATTTTGTTCAAGTTTTTGAAAATTCCATTGCTAATTTGATAGGGATTGCATTGAATTTGTAGATTGCCTTTGTTAGTATGGTCATTTTAATAATATTGAACCTTTCAATCCAAGAGCATAGTATGACCCTTTCATCTATTTATGCCTTCAATTTTTTCATCAGTGTCTTATAATTTTAAAAGTAGTGGTCTTTTGCCTCCTTAAGTAGTTTATTCATAGGTATTTTATTTTGTTTTGTTTTATTTATATTTGATGTGATGGTAAATGGGATTGTTTGCTTAATTTCTCTTTCTGGTAGTTTGTTGCTAATGAATAGAAATGCAACAGATTTCTGTATATTAAATTCGTATCTTGCAGTTTTACCAAATTTGTAGATGAGCTCTCAAAGTTTTATGGTGGCATCCTTAGGATTTTCTATGAACAGTGTCATGTCATTTGCAAGCAGTGACAGTTTTACTTCATGTTTTCCAATTTGGATTCCTTTGATATCTTTTTCTTCTTGGATTGTTGTGCTTAGGACTTCCAAAATTATGTTGAATAGAAGTGGTGACAGTGGGCCTGCTTGTATTGTTCTTAATCTTTGAAGGAATGGATTCAGCTTTTCACCATTGGGTATATTAGTTGTGAATTTGTCATATGTGGCCTTTTTTATGTTAAGGTATGTTAACTCTATGCACTTTTGGAGAATTTGAATCATAAATGAATGTTGTATTTTATCAAAACCTTTTTCTGCATCTATTGAGATGTTCATATGGGTTCTACTCTTTAATTTGGTAATATGCTGTATCATATTGATTAACTTATGAAATTGAAAAATCCTTGCATCCCTGGGATAAATCCCTCATGATCATGATGTATGATCCTTTTAGTGTTTGTTGGGTTTCAGTACAGTTCTGTTCAGTTGCTCAGTCATGTCTGACTCTTTGCAAACCCTTTGGATGCAACAGGCCACACCTCCCTGTCCATCACAAACCCCCGAAGTTTACTCAAAATCAGGTCCACTGACTCAGTGATGTTATCCAACAATCTCATCCTCTGTCATCCTATTCAACTCCTGCCTTCAATCTTTCCCAGCATCAGGGTCTTTTCAAATGAGTCAGCTCTTCTCATCAGGTGGCCAAAGGTTTTGAGATTCAGCTTCAATATCAGTCCCTCCAATGAATATTCAGGGTTGACTTCTTTTAGGATGGATTGGCTGGATCATCTTGCAGTCCAAGGGACTCTCAAGAGTCTTCTCCAACATTACAGTTCAAAAGCATCAATTCTTCAGCGCTCAGCTTTCTTCATAGTCCAATTCTCACATCCATGCATAACTACTGGAAAAACCATAGCCTTGACTAGATGGACCATTGTTGGTAAGATAATATCTCTGTTTTGTAGTATGATGTCTAGATTGAACCTAAATTTTCTTCCAAGGAGCAAGCATCATTAAATTTCATGGCTGCAGTCACAATCAGTAGTGATTTTGGAGCCCAAAAAGATAAAGTCTGTGACTATTTTCACTGTTTCCCAATACATTTTCCATGAAGTGATGGGACCAGATGCCATGATCTTAGTTTTCTGAATGTTGAACTTTAACCAACTTTTTTCGCTCTCCTCTTTCAATTTCATCAAGAGGCTTTTTAGTTCCTCTTCACTTTCTGCCATAACGGTGGTGTCATCTGCATATCTGAGGTTATTGATATTTCTCCCGGCAATCTTGATTCCAACTTGTGCTTCATCCATCTCAGCATTTTTTATGATGTACTTTGCATATAAGATAAATAAGCAGGGTGACAATATACAGCTTTGACTTACTCCTTTTCCTGTTTGGAACCAGTCTGTTGTTCCATGTCCAGTTCTAACTGTTGCTTCCTGACCTGCATGCAGATTTCTCAAGAAGCAGGTCAAGTGGTCTGGTATTGACATCTCTTTTAGAATTTTCCACAGTTCATTGTGATCCACACAGTCAAAGGCTTTGACATAGTCAATAAAGCAGAAATAGATGTTTTTCTGTAACTCTCTTGCTTTTTTGATGATCCAGAGGATGTTGGCAATTTGACCTCTGGTTCCTCTGCCTTTTCTAAATCCAGCTTGAACAGCTGGAAGGTCACAGTTCACATTTTGCTGAAGCCTTGCGTGGAGAATTTTGAGCATTACTTTGCTAGTGTGTGAGATGAATGCAATTGTGCAGTAGTTTGAGCATTATTTGGCATTGCTTTTCTTTGGGATTGGAATGAAAACTGACATTTTCCAGTGCTTTGGCCACTGCTGAGTTTTATAAATTTGCTGGCATATTTAGTGCAGCAGTTTCACAGCATTATCTTTCAGGATTTGAAAGAGCTCAGCTGGAATTCTATCACCTCTACTAGCTTTGTTCATAGTGAGGCTCCCTAGGCACACTTGACTTCACATTCTAGAATGTCTGGCTCTAAGTGAGTGATCACACCATCATGATTATCTAGGTCATGCAGATCTGTTTTGTACAGTCCCTCTGTGTATTCTTGCCACCTCTGCTTAATATCTTCTGCTTCTGTTAGGTCACTACCATTTCTGTCCTTTATTGTGCCCATCTTTGCATGAAATGTTCCCTTGGTATCTCTAATTTTCCTGAAGAGATCTCTAGTCTTTCCCATTGTAATATTTTACTCTATTTCTTTGCACTGATCACTAAGGAAGGCTTTCTTACCTCTCCTTGCTTTGGAATTCTGCATTCAAATGGGTATATCTTTCCTTTTCTCCTTTGCTTTTGTCTTCTCTTCTTTTCACAGCTATTTGTAAGGCCTCCACAGACAACCAGTTTGTTTTTTTGCTTTTCATTTTCTTGGGGATGGTCTTGATCTCTGTCTCCTGTACAATGTCATGAACTTCCATCTGTAGTTCATAATGCACTCTATCAGGTATAGTCCCTTAAAATATTTCTCACTTCCATTGTATAATCATTAGAGATTTGACTTAGGTCATACCTTAATGGTATAGTCGTTTTCCCTACTTTCTTCAATTTCAGTCTGCATTTGGAGTTCATGATGTGAGCCACAGTCAGCTCCCAGTCTTGATTTTGCTGACTGTATAAAGCTTCTCCATCTTTGACTAAAAAGAATATTATCAATCTGATTTCAGTGTTGACCATCTGGTGATGTGCATGTGTAGTCTTCTTATGTGGTTGGTTGGAAGAGGGTGTTTGGAACGACCAGTGCATTCTGTTGGCAGAACTTTATTTTCCTTTGCCCTGATTCATTCTGTACTCCAAAGCCAAATTTGCCTGTTACTCCAGGTGTTTCTTGACCTCCTACTTTTGCATTCCAGTCTCCTATAATGAAAAGGACATCTTTTGGGGGTATTAATTATAGAAGGTCTTGTTGGTCTTCATAGAGCCGTTTAACTTTAGCTTCTTCAACGTTACTCGTTGGGGCATAGGCTTAGATTACCATGATATCAAATGATTTGCTTTGGAAACGAACAGAGATCATTCTGTTGTTTTTGAGATTGCACCCAAGTACTGCATTTCGGAGTCTTTTGTTGACTATGATGGCTACTCCATTTCTTCTAAGGGATTCTTGCCCACAGTAGTAGATATAATGGTTATCTGAGTTAAATTCACCTATTCCAGTCCGTTTTAGTTCACTGATCTTTAAAATGTCAACGTTCACTCTTGCCATCTCCTGTTTGACTACTTCCAATTTGCCTTGATTCATTGACCTAACGTTCCAGGTTCCTATGCAATATTGCTATTTACAGTCAGAGCCTGCTTCCATCACCTGTCACATCCACAACTGGGTGTTGTTTTGTTTTTGCTTTGCCTCAATCCCTTCATTCTTTCTGGAGTTATTTCTCCACTGATCTTCAATAGCAACCTACCAACCTGGGGGGGTTCATCTTTTAGTGTCCTATTTGTTTGCCTTTTCATACTGTTCATGGGGTTCTCAAGGCAGGAATACTGAAGTGGTTTTTCCATTCCCTTCTCCAGTGGACCACATTTTGTCAGAACTCTCCACCATGACCTGTCCATCTTGGGTGGCCCTACAAGGCATGGCTCATAATTTTATTGAGTTAGAGAAGGCTGTGGTCTATGTGATCAGATTGGTTAGTTTTCTGTGATGGTCCTTTTCAGTCTGTTTGCCCTCTGAGAAGGATGAGTGACTTATGAAAGTTCCTGATGGGATAGACTGACTGAGGGGGATACTGGGTCTTGTTCTGATGGGCAGGGCCATGCTCAGTAAATCTTTAATCCAACTTTCTGTTGAAGGGTGGAGCTGTGTTCCCTTCCTGCTATTTACCTGGGGCCAAAATATGGTAGATGTAATGAAGATAAAGGTGACCTCCCTCAAAAGATCCCAAGCATGTACTGCTACAGTCTGTGCCCCCAACCCTGCAGCAGCCCCACCACTGACCCAAGCCTTCACAGGAGACTCCCAGACACCCACAGGCAAGTCTCCTGTGGAATCACTGTTCCCTTCTCCTGGGTCCTGGTGCACAACATTCTGTTGTGTCCTCCGTGAGTCTATTTCCCAGTTGTATGTAAGTTCTGGCAGCTCTATAGTGGGGTTAATAATGACCTCCTCCAACGGGACTTATGCTGTACAAATACCCAGAGCCCCTGTCTCTGTAGCAGACCACTGCCAACCTCTACCTCCACAGAAGATGTTCAAACACAGTTCTGCCCCAGTCTCTATGGGGTCCCTGGGTCCTGGTGCGCACAAGGTTTGTTTGAGCCCTCTGAGTGTCTCTGGCAAGAATGGGGTTTGATCCTAAACGTGAATTCGCCCCTCCTACCATCTTGCTGGGGCTTCTCCTTAGCCCTTGGACGTGGGGTATCTCCTCCCAAGCACTCCAGTGTCTATGGCCTTATTAGGGTTTTTCTGACCTTGGCCATGGGGTATTTCCTTAATTTGCTCATATTTTGTTGAGGAAGGTAACTATTTCTGTGTACCACTTTATACATCATTTAAAAACTTAAGCTAATATAATTTCACATCTTTTTCCCAGCTTTTATTCTATCATTGTCATATATTTTACCTGTACATATATATTATAAACCACATAAATTATAACCCACACTGCTATTCTTTTTATTCAATGCCTAGCTGCCTTTTAAAGAGATTTATATGGGAAGAAATATATGTACTTACTTAAGCAATTAACATTTCTGGTGCTATGTATTTTTGTGTATTGATTCATATTTCTCTCTGATATAACTTTACTCATGTCTGAAGGCATTTCTCTATTTCTTATGAGTGTTTAGGTAGTGTATTATTTCAGCTTTTTTCTGTCTGAAAAGTACCTCACTTATGATTTTTTAAATGTATTTTAACTGGAATAGACTTCTAGATAGCTAAATTATGCCTTCAATACTTGAGAAATGTTACTCCACTTCCATCTTACATCATTTCTGCAAAAAAATTTTTAAAAAGTATATTTTTATTTTTTCCCCTTCTTTGTAAAATTTGTTTTACTCTGTTGTCTGTAAGTTATTCTTATTATCACTGGTTTTGAGCATTTTGATTATGGTGCACTTTGGTATAATTTTCTTTGGGTATTTTGTGACTGTGGTTTATACTTTTTGAGCTTGAATTATTGGATCTGTTTGTTTATATTTTTATCAAATTTGAAGATAATTCAAATAATTGTTTTTAACCTTCAAATAATTTTCCTGTTCCTTTTTATTTGTTTAAGAATTCTAACACATGTATATTAGATAGCTTGAAGTTTTACATTGCTTATTAATAATCTTTTTACTTTTTAAAATTTTGTTTTTAATATTTTCTTAATACTGGATATTTTCTCTTTCTGTTTATTTTAAGGTTGACTAATGTTTTCTTTTGCAATATTTAAATTGTTAATTTTATTCTGTATATCATGTGGAATTTTTAATTCATACTTTAAAAATAGAAATAAATAGAAGTATTATCAAAGGTATTCAAACTGCCTAATGAAGGATCAGCAAATTGTATCTTATTAATGGAATAAGAAGTAAATGGAGACTTTTATGTTAAAAAAGATTTGAGTATTCTGTGTATTTTTGATATTAGAATAAAATTTGTAGAATAATGCTCCACAAAAGAAACTTTTCACTCAGAGAAAATTCAGTATAGAATGAAACATTTTTTAAGGTAATGTTTCTTATCAGAAATTTTAAAGTTTAGCCCACTGAAAAGATGTATATAAGGTAGACATTTGTATTATATTAATTTTAGTTTTATAATCTATAAAAAATGTCTATGTACATTTTTACCAAGGAACATAAAAATTAACTTTTAAACTTTTTACCTAGAGATCATTGTAGATTAAAAAAAAAACTGTAACAAGTAAGCAGGATATTGTGTACCCTTTATCCAATTTCTTCAAAGGTATCATCTTGCAAACTGTACCATAATATAACAATTAAGATATTGACAGTGAGACTCACATCTTATTCAGATTTCTTGAGTTAGTTGTACTAATTTGTACATGTAGGCGTGTATACATTTGCATGCATGCTCAGTCACTTCAGTCATGTCTGACTCTTTGCAACCCCATGAACTGGTAGCTTGTAAGTTTCCCATATCCATGAGATTTTCCCAGGCAGGAATACTGGAGTGGGTTGACATGCCCTCCTCCAGGGGATCTTCCTGACCCAGGGAGTGAACTTGCATCTCCTCAATCTGGTACATTGCAGATGGATTCTTTATCACTGACCCACCAGGGAAGCCTGATGTATGACTTTATTTCTCTACAGTTTTATTACACAGGTTCAGTTCAGCTCAGTTCAGTCGCTCAGTCATGTCCAACTCTTTGCAACCCCATGAATCACAGCACGCCAGGCCTCCCTGTTCATCCCCAACTCCCAGAGTTCACACAGACTCACATCCATCGAGTCAGTGATGCCATCCAGCCATCTCATCCTCTGTTGTCCTCTTCTCCTCCTGCCTCCAATCCCTCCCAGCATCAGAGTCTTTTCCAGTGAGTCAACTTTTCGCATGAGGTGTCCAGAGTACTGGAGTTTCAGCTTTAGCATCAGTCTTTCCAAAGAAATCCCAGAGCTGATCTCCATCAGAATGGACTGGTTGGATCTCCTTGCAGTCCAAGGGACTCTCAAGAGTCTTCTCCAACAACACAGTTCAAACGCATCAATTCTTCAGTGCTCAGCCTTCTTTTGTACCCAAATTGAAGACAATACATCTATCACCATAAAGATCCCCTCTGTCCCATTTATAACTACGTCCTCCTCCTTCCTACCTGCCAGTATCCCTAATACCATCTTGAGAACCACTTGAGAACCACTCATTTATTCATTTCTATAGTTTTATCTTTTCAAAAGTGTTATATGGAATCATATAGTAGTAATATGTTGGTTGCCTTTTGGTAATTCTTAGTTGGAAATTTTGTGCACCATGCCCACAATGTAGGGGAAGCAATAGAAAACCCATGAATTGGTCACTCTGTCTCCCTCAAATCCTAAGGTCCCGAGGTAGTTCACCCTCTTCAACTTCCAGGGTCTTTCTGTGTTTGCTTGCTATGTTATGTGCAGGGTGTTTCAGCTGTAAGAAGGATGACCTGGGAGGAATGAAGCTATTCCTTATTTGTTGGAGCCCCAATTACCTTTTATCAATTTCTAAAAATAATATGAAGAGATATTTAGTGTCTATGACATTTACGTTATTTAATTTGCTTCCCCTGAATATTTACCTCCAGTTTCCATTATTGGAATTCTTTGTAGAGTATATGCTGCTGCTGCTAAGTCGCTTCAGTCATGTCCAACTCTGTGCGACCCCATAGACGGTAGCCCACCATGCTCCCTCGTCCCTGGGATTCTCCAGTCAAAAACACTGGAGTGGATTGCCATTTCCTGCTCCAATGCATGAAAGTGAAAAGTGAAAGTGAAGTCACTAAGTTAAGCTGTCTTTCAATCATAAATCATAAAATTTAAAGGTATAAAATATTACTTTGATCTTGTTTCACTCCATCTTCATTTTTTAGTCTTTTTCTTTTTGCATGTCTTAGTTATCTAGGAAAAACTACCACTTTTGTATTAAATCAGCAATAGACATATTTTATTATCAATTATGCTACTCTTTATAAGATTTGACAAGATTATTTTTCATGTATTGTAATAAAATAATAGAATTCTAACATTTTACCACACATATGTGATATGTAATATATATGATATATATATATTTATTTGCTCTCTATTTATACTTAATGGTACAATTTGAATTGTCCTCACACATTATGCCATATAAAGAGACAAAGTCGTTTATTTTTTTATAATTTAGTAGCACAGAAAACTAAGATCATGACATCCGGTTCCATCACTTCATTGCAAATAGATGGGGAAACAATGGACATAGTCACAGACTATTATCTTTTGGGGCTCAAAAATCACTGCAGATTGTTGACTACAGCCATGGAATTAAAAGACAGACGCTTGCTCGTTGGAAGAAAAGCTATGACCAACCTCAGTCAGTCAGTCAGTTCAGTCGCTCAGTCATGTCCGACTATTTGCGACCCCATGAATCACAGCACGCCAGGCCTCCCTGTCCTTCACCAACTTCCAGAGTTCACTCAGATCAGACTCACATCCATAGAGTCAGTGATGACATCCAGCCATCTCATCCTCTGTCGTCTCCTTCTCTTCCTGCCCCCAATCGCTCCCAGCATCAGAGTCTTTTCCAATGAGTCAACTCTTCACATGAGGTGACCAAAGTACTGGAGTTTCAGCTTCAGCATCATTCCCTCCAAAGAAATCTAAGGACTGATCTTCAGAATGGACTGGTTGGATCTCCTTGCAGTCCAAGGGACTCTCAAGAGTCTTCTCCAACACCACAGTTCAAAAGCATCAATTCTTTGGTGCTCAGCTACCTTCACAGTCCAACTCTCACATCCATACATGACCACTGGAAAAACCATAGCGTTGACTAGACAAACTTCTGTTAGCAAAGTAATGTCTTTGCTTCTCAATATGCTGTCTAGGTTGGTCATAACTTTTCTTCAACACAGACATATATTAAAAAGCAGAGACATTATTTTGCTGACAAAGGTCCATCTAGTCAAAACTATGTTTTTTCCTGTAGTCATGTACAGATGTGAGAGTTGGAGTATAAACAAAACTGAGCACAGAAGAATTGATGGTTTTGAACCATGGTGTAGGAGACGACTCTTAGGAGTCTCTTGGACTGCAAAGAGATTACAGCAGTCAGTTCTCAAGGAAATCAGTCCTGAATATGCATTGGAAGGACTGATGCTGAAACTGAAACTCCAATACTTTGACCACCCCATAAGAAGAACTGACTCATTGAAAAAGGCCCTGATGCTGGGAAATATTGAAGGCAGGAGGAGAAGGCGATGACAGAGAGGATGATATGGTTGTATCGCATCACCAACTTGGTGGACATGATTTGAGCAAGCTCTGGGAGTCGGTGACAGACAGGGAAGCTTGGCGTGCTGCACTCCATAGGATCTCAAGGAGTTGGACACAAGTGAGCAATGAACTGAGCACAGAAAATATAGGGTATATTTGCCAATGATCAAGTAAGGCAACTCTTCAGGATCTAGAATAAACTATTACTTTACAAGAAGGAGTGATCATAATATCATATGATAGATGTTACTATAGGGAAAGTTTCTGGCTGAAATTGTACTTTACCATACACCTTCAAAATCTAAGAAGTTTGGACTCTTCCTTTTAAGTGTCTGTATTTTGTTATATCTTGAATTAGTTCTATGACAGTGAAAGAAAAGTTATGGTGCATATATCAACTGAAATAAAATTAGTCCATGTGGTTTGATTTTCTAAATTTTGTTTTATATCAGGAATGAGAAGGTCCTGAGGAAAATAGTCAGCAGATGGCTTTATCTACAAGTTTGTTTTTCTGCCAACAATCAACAAGATGTAGCTAGAATATGCTAACAAGATCAAAAGAAAATGTTTCAAATGAAAATAAATGTATGTGTCTTGAGAATAACTGGAACTATTCTATGTCAGGTGACATTTCATCCATGCCTTAAAAAAACACATCATGAAACAACAATCACAGGATGAATATTGTTTACTGTAAAGTTTGTTAAAAGAATACACATTATACAGTATTGTATATAAAATAATAAGCAATATGTAAGTATATTATATATTTTATACAATTATATACATTTATGTTGTTTGTACCTACACAAACATACAGTTGATCCTAGAACATGGAGATTAATCCAACTATAATTTATATTTTTGCCCACCATATCCAAGTTTCCTCTGTATCATGAATTCAACCAATCACAGATCATGTAGTACTATATTATTTACTACTGAAAAATACCTGCATATAAGTGGACCTGCACAGTAGGAACCCATGTTGTTCAAGATTAAACTGTAATACATAATATTGTTTAAAAGAAATCTTGACTTTTTTCAAGTTACTTTTCTTCTGTTTATCCATAAAATGTTTGTGTATGTGTTAGTCACTCAGTCATGTCTGACTATTTGCAACCCCATGGACTGTAGCCCACCAGGCTGCTCTGATCATGGGATTCTCCAGGAAAGAATACTGGAGTAGGTTGCCATTTCCTTATTTTCCATGAGATGGCTTATATTAACTTTGTTCTATTTAGTTTTTAACTTAATGTACCTGTTTGTCAGGAAAGAAAGAAACAATTTTGCAATAGTGTGAATTTTGTAATAAATAGTGGTTTTCTTGAAGATGTATAACTTTTCTAGCATTGTATTTCTTATCGAATTTTATGATAAACTTAATCATAGAACTTATACCACAAAACAAATTATCAAGACTAATAAAAAACCATTGTAAATAATGTAGTATGCTGTCTAGATCCTTGATCCCACATCCCTTAGGATGGAAGCACTGATTCTCTGAGTTGCTGGTGGTATTGGCAGCAGTATGTTCTCAAATGAGACCTTCTGGAGGAACTGCCATTGAATGAAAGAGTCATCTCACTCAGATCTCCCTTGCCAGAAAAACTCTATATGAAATGGCTTATTAATTAGAGTATTCATGCCTGCCCATTCTAATTTAATGCAAG
>SJYA01008096.1:0-17155 GCA_006410615.1 Neotragus moschatus | reverse complement strand
TGCCTACTTTGCTGTAGATTGATTAATCATTGGGGTGTGACTTTATTTCTGGGATTTCTGTCCTGCTCTTTTGATCTATATTCAGTTTTTGTGCCAGTAGTATACTGTTTTGATTAATTTAGCTTTGCAGTATAGTCCGAAGTCATGGAGTCTAATTCCTCCAGCTCCATTTTTCTTTCTCAGAATTGCTTTGGCTATTAGAAGCCTTTTATTTTAAAATTTTAGAGACTTCTGTTCTAGTTCTGTGAAAACTGTCATTGATAATAATAAAGATTGCATTAAATATGTAGATTACCTTGGGTATATAGACATTTTGATAATGTTGATTCTTCCAATCTAAGAACATGTTATACCCTCCCATCTCTTTGTGTCATCTTTAATTTCTTTCACCAGTTTTCAGAGGAAAGGTTTTTATGTCTCCTTAGGTAAATTTATTCCTAGGTTTTGAAAATTTTATTCTTTTTGATGCAATAGTAAATGGAATTGTTTCCTTAATATCTCTTTCTGCTCTTCTTCACTGTTCATGTATAATAATGCAAATGTATACCAAAAGAGATTTATTTGCATTAATTTCAATCCTGCAGCTGTACTGAACTGTCTGATCAGCTCCAATAGTCTTCTGGTGGACTCTTTAGGATTTTCTATGTATAGTATCATGTTATCTGCTAACAGTGACAGTTTACTCTTCTTTTCCATTTTCCATTCCTTTATTTCTTTTTTTCCTCTCTGATTGCTATGACTCAGTTCAGTTCAGTTCAGTCTCAGTCATATCCGACTCTTTGAGATCCCATGAACTGCAGACCGCCAGGCTTCCCTGTCCATCACCAACTTCTGGAGCTGGCTCAAACTCATGTCCACTGAGTTGGTGATGCCATCCAATCATCCCATCCTCTGTTGCTGTCTTCTCCTCCTGCCTTCAATCTTTCCCAGCATCAGGGTCTTTTCCAATGAGTCAGTTCTTCACATCAGGTGGCCAAAGTATTGGAGTTTCAGCTTCAGCATCAGTCCTTCCAATGAATATTCAGGACTGATTTACTTTATAATTGATTGGTTTGATCTCCTTGCAGTCCAAGGGACTCTAAAGCGTCTTCTCTAACACCAAAGTTCAAAAGCATCATTTCTTCAGCACTCAGCTTTCTTTATGGTCCAGCTCTCACATCCGTACATGACTACTGGAAAAACCATAGCTTTAACTAGATGGACCTTTGTTAGCAAAGTACTGTTTCTGCTTTTTAATCTGTTGTTTAGGTTGGTCATAGCTTTTGTTCCAAGGGAGAAAGTGCCTTTTAATTTCATGGCTGAAGTCACCATCTTCTCTTCTATTCTCACCTATTTATAAAACCTCCTCAGACAACCAGTTTGCCTCTTTGCATCTTTCTTGGGAATTACATTGATCCCTACCTCCTGTACACTATCATGAACCTCCTTCCATAGTTCTTCAGTTACTCTGTCTATCAGATATTATCCCTTGAACCTATTTGTCACTTCTACTGTATGATAATAAGGGATTTAATTTAGGTCATACCTGAATAGTCTAGTGGTTTTCCTTACTTTCCTCAATTTAAGTCTGAATTCTGCAATAAGGAGTTTGTTATCAGAGTAACAGTCAACTCCCGATCTTGTTTTTGCTGACTCTATAGAGTTTCTCCATCTTTTGCTGCAAAGAATATAATCAATCTAATTTTGGTATTGATCATCTGGTGATGTCCATGTGTAGAGTCTTCTCTTGTGTTGTTGGAAGAGGGTGTTTGCTATGACCAGTGCATTTTCTTGGCAAAACTCTGTTAGCCTTTCCCTTGCTTCATTTTCTACTCCAAGGCCAAACTTGCCTGTTACTCCAGGTATCTATTGACTCCCTACTTCTGCATTCCACTCCCCTATAATGAAAAGGACATTTTTTTTTTGGTGTTAGTTCTAAAAGGTCTTGTAGGTTATCAGAGAACTTTTCAACTTCAGCTTCTTGGCACTAGTGGTTGGGGCATAGACTTGGATTACTGTGATATTGAATGGTTTGCCTTGGAAATGAATAGACATAATTCTGTAATTTTTGAGATTGCATCCAAGAAATACATTTTGGACTCTTGTTGACTATGATGACTACTCCATTTCTTCTAAGGGATTCTGCCCACAGTAGTAGATATAATGGTCATCTGAGTTAAATTCTCTCCTCCAGTCAATGTTAATTCACTGATTCCTAAAATGTTGATGTTCACTCCTGTCATCTCCTCTTTGGCCACTTCTAATTTGCCTTGGTTCATGGACCTAACATTCTAGGTTCCTATGCAATATTGGTCTTTACAACATCAAACTTTGCTTCCATCACCAGTCCCGTCCACAACTGGACATTTCACTTTGGGTCCTTCTCTTCATTCTTTTTGGAGTTATATATCCACTCTTCTCGGTAGCATATTGGACACCTACAAACCTGGAGAGTTCATCTTGCAGTGTCCTATCTTTTTGCCTTTTCATAATGTTCATGGGGTTTTAAGGCAAGAATTCTTAAGTGGTTTTCTATTCCCTTCTCCACTGGACCACCTTTTATCAGAACTCTCCACAATGACCCCTCCATCATGGGTAGTCCTGCATGCCATGGCTCATAGTTTCATTGAGTTAGACAAGGGTGTGGTCCATGTGATCACTTTGGTTAGTCTTATGTGATTGTGGTTTTCTTTCTGTCTGCCTTCTGATGAATAAGGATAAGAGACTTATGGAAACTTCCTGATATGAGTGACAGATTGCTATGGCTAGGAATACCAAAACTATGTTGAATGAAAATGGTGACAGTCTACATCTTTTCCTTATTTCTGATCATACAGGGCAAGCTCTGCCTTTCACCACTGAGGATAGTGTTAGCTGTGGTTTGTTTTATATGACCTTTATGACATTGAGGTAGATTCCCTTTATGCTCTCTTTCTGGAGAGATTTTATCATAAATGGGTATTGGACTTGTCAAAAGATTTTTGTGCATCTATTGAGATGATCATATGTTTTTTATTTTCCTTCAGTTTGTTAATGAGATTAACACAAAAATTCAGTTGTGAACATTGAAGCATCCTTGCATCCCTTAGATAAGTCTCCCACTCGAGCATGGTGTATGATCCTTTCGATGTATTGTTGGATTCAGTTTGCTAGAACTTTGTTGAATATTTTTGCATCTCTGGTCATCTGTGCTATCAGCCTGTAGTGTTCTTTTTGCATGATGTCTTTGATTTTGGCATCAGGATGAAGGTGGCTTCATAGAAGAAACTTGTGAATGTTTCTTTCACTGTACATTTTTGGAGGAGTGTCAAAAGGATAGGTGTTAGCTCTTGTCTAAATATTTGATAGAATTCACCTATGAAGCCATCTGGTTCTAGACTTTTATTTGTTGGAAGGTTTTTAATCATTATTTCAATTTTGGTGCTTGTGATATGGCTGTTAATACTTTCTATTTCTTCCTGGTTCAGTCTTAGAAAGTTGTATCTTTCTAAGAATTTGTGCATTTTGTTTAGGTTGTCCATTTTATTGGCAAACAGTTGTTTATAGTGGTCTCTTATGAGCTTTTGTATTCTTGTGATGTCTATTGTAATTTCTCTCTTTTCAAAAATTTCTAATTTTATTTGAGTTCCCTCAGCTTTGTTTTTTTTTTTCCCCCTTGGTGAGTCTGGCTAAAGGTTTATCAGTTTTGTTTGTCTTCTCTAAGAACCAGGTTTTCATTTCAGTCTTTGTTATTGCTTTCTCCATCTCTATTTCATTTATTTCTGCTCTGATCTCTATGATTTATTTCTTTCTACTAACTTTGGGTTTTGTTTGTTCCTCTTTCTCTAGTTGCTTTAGATACAAAGTTACACTGTTTATTTGGGATTTTCATGTCTCCTGGGGTAAGACTGTGTTGCTATAAACTTCCATATTAAAACTGCTTTTGCTTTTCCAAAGATTTTGGACTGTCACTTATTCATTGTTATTTTTCTCTAGATAGTTTTTAAATTTCCTTTTTGATTTATTCAGTGATCCATTGGTTATTTAGTAGCATCCATTTAGTTTGTGTTTTATAATTTTATTCTAGGCAATGAATTAAAATAAGCTATGATTCTGAATTCTATTTATAACTCTGATCTTACAAGAATATAATTATATTTAGCATTTATCTGCAGGCAAAGGAAAAATTATTTATAGACCAAGTTTTATAATCGCTGTTTTAAGGTACAGAAACGATCATTTGTTACTTTATTTTTCACCCCTTTGGGAATTCATTTGTTACGAGAAAACGAAATGAATACATATAAATCTTAAGGCATGTGTCTTTATTGACAATGAAGCAATTTTTCAATAATCTTTCAAAACTGACTAACCACCAAAAGGTAAATGTTAGGTTGTGGAAGAAAATTCAAATGACTGAATGTAGATAGATGACAGATTAGAAGCAATTAGTGGGGAAACAGCTAGGTGTCACTAAAGGAAGAATGTCCTTGTTCCAGAGAGGAGAGAGACAGTGAATATTAATTTACCTGGATAAGTGGCAGTGAAGTTAAAAGGTTGATGCAGATGTGATGGGGAGGGGATGGGCAGCTTTTTTCCTCCCAAGTAGTTGACAAAGTTAGCCGTTCAATGTCCAGCACTCGAATATTCACTTAAATAGTCACACACTCGAATATTATATATGCTGTTGCTGTTGATAATGATGACAGCTGTCTCTCTCTGGGTCAATCAACAGGCAGACACTATACATATTGTGGGAAAAAAAACCCTTATAGATTTTGAATATTCACTAAACAGTGAAATGTGGGAGCAAAAAGGAAAAGGAAATGAAGTGAAAGGGAGGGAAGACTTATTTATTCACTGCCTGTTCTTTCAGGGTTTATCAGACTTAATTACATGTGAAGTTTCACTCTTCATACTGATAAGAAACTTGAAGTTCTGAAGTGTTAAAAATATGCACATTTATTCAACATACATTGCACAGCAAGAATGTACCATTCTTTTGCTCATTTCTGAGGATATAAGGGTGGAAATAATCAAATGTGATTCCTTCTTTTTAAGAAAATTACTGCTTTATTGCTTATGCCAAAGGCTTTGACTGTGTGGACCACAATAAACTGTGGAAAATTCTGAAAGAGATGGGAATACCAGACCACCTGACCTGCCTCTTGAGAAATGTGTATGCAGGCCAGGAAGCAACAGTTCAAACTGGACATGGAACAACAGACTGGTTCCAAATAGGAAGAGGAGTGCAGCAAGGCTGTATATTGTCACCCTGCTTATTTAACTTCTATGCTGAGTACATCATGAGAAACGCTGGACTGGAAGAAGCACAAACTGGAATCAAGATTGCCTGGAGAAATATTAATCGCCTCAGATATGCAGATGACACCACCCTTATGGCAGAAAGTGAAGAGGAACCCAAAAGCCTCTTGAAAGTGAAAGAGGAGAGTGAAAAAGTTGGTTTAAAGCTCAACATTCAGAAAACGAAGATCATGACATCCAATCCCAGCACTCCATGGGAAATAGATGGAGAAACAGTGGAAACAGTGTCAGACTTTATTTTTCTGGGCTCCAAAATCACTGCAGATGGTGACTGCAGCCGTGAAATTAAAAGACACTTACTCCTTAGAAGAAAAGTTATGACCAACCTAGATAGCATATTCAAAAGAAGAGACATTACTTTGCCGACTAAGGTCCATCTAGTCAAGGCTATGGTTTTTCCAGAAATCATGTATGGATGTGAGAGTTGGACTGTGAAGAAGGCTGAGCACCGAAGAATTGATGCTTTTGAACTGTGATGTTGGAGAANGACAGCTGTCTCTCTCTGGGTCAATCAACAGGCAGACACTATACATATTGTGGGAAAAAAAACCCTTATAGATTTTGAATATTCACTAAACAGTGAAATGTGGGAGCAAAAAGGAAAAGGAAATGAAGTGAAAGGGAGGGAAGACTTATTTATTCACTGCCTGTTCTTTCAGGGTTTATCAGACTTAATTACATGTGAAGTTTCACTCTTCATACTGATAAGAAACTTGAAGTTCTGAAGTGTTAAAAATATGCACATTTATTCAACATACATTGCACAGCAAGAATGTACCATTCTTTTGCTCATTTCTGAGGATATAAGGGTGGAAATAATCAAATGTGATTCCTTCTTTTTAAGAAAATTACTGCTTTATTGACTATGCCAAAGGCTTTGACTGTGTGGACCACAATAAACTGTGGAAAATTCTGAAAGAGATGGGAATACCAGACCACCTGACCTGCCTCTTGAGAAATGTGTATGCAGGCCAGGAAGCAACAGTTCAAACTGGACATGGAACAACAGACTGGTTCCAAATAGGAAGAGGAGTGCAGCAAGGCTGTATATTGTCACCCTGCTTATTTAACTTCTATGCTGAGTACATCATGAGAAACGCTGGACTGGAAGAAGCACAAACTGGAATCAAGATTGCCTGGAGAAATATTAATCGCCTCAGATATGCAGATGACACCACCCTTATGGCAGAAAGTGAAGAGGAACCCAAAAGCCTCTTGAAAGTGAAAGAGGAGAGTGAAAAAGTTGGTTTAAAGCTCAACATTCAGAAAACGAAGATCATGACATCCAATCCCAGCACTCCATGGGAAATAGATGGAGAAACAGTGGAAACAGTGTCAGACTTTATTTTTCTGGGCTCCAAAATCACTGCAGATGGTGACTGCAGCCGTGAAATTAAAAGACACTTACTCCTTAGAAGAAAAGTTATGACCAACCTAGATAGCATATTCAAAAGAAGAGACATTACTTTGCCGACTAAGGTCCATCTAGTCAAGGCTATGGTTTTTCCAGAAATCATGTATGGATGTGAGAGTTGGACTGTGAAGAAGGCTGAGCACCGAAGAATTGATGCTTTTGAGCTATGATGTTGGAGAACACTCCTGAGAGTCCCTTGGACTAGAAGGCGATCCAACCAGTCCATTCTGAAGGAGATCAGCCCTGGGATTTCTTTGGAGGGAATGATGCTAAAGCTGAAACTTCAGTACTTTGACCACCTCATGCGAAGAGTTGACTCATTTGAAAAGACTGTGATTCTGGGAGGGATTAGGGACAGGAGGAGAAGGGGACAACCGAGGATGAGATGGCTGGATGGCATCACTGACTTGATGGATGAGAATCTGGGTGAACTCCAGGAGTTGGTGATGGACAGGGAGGCCTGGCGTGCTGCGATTGATGGGGTCGCAAAGAGTCAGACACGACTGAGCAACTGAACTGAACTGAAATGTATGACAACTGTAAATATGTGATTCAGCCAATGTTACACAATTCATGTATAAAAAGGGATCTGGATGCTGGTTTTTCTAAGTGTGTCACCAGTGCTCTTGGTACCACTATATCAGTAACAAGGAAGTTGCTGCTTCTCCCCCTTACATTCTTTCACAACATCTGGATTGAGGATATGTGTGTGTCCAACAGTACATTTCTCTGTTTTCTCTGGGCTCGGTTTTGTAGGTTTTGACTTGGCATCCATCAAACTGCTAAATACAATAGGAGAATTTGCTTAGAAATCTATGATAACAAATAATTACATGAGTCAAAAATTGTATCTGAATATATTTCAGATAATGACTTACAAATTACTTTTGTCTATATGAATTTTCCCTCTCATTTCCCCTAAATTTAAGTTTGTTACTCGTCTGCATTCATTGATTAAGAAAAGTATGTGTCAGGGAAAAAATAGAAAAACCTGTAAGCTTCTGTGGCTTTTTTTTTTTTCTAATGAGCAAAGAGAGGCCAATGTTTATGTTTAATCAAAATATTTTGGAAGAAGAATGTTGTTTCCCGGCATAACCCTGTTTGTTGTCTAGAATGAGACCCTCTTGGGCTAGATGTTGGGGAGATATTGGAGCCTGCTGTGGGTTCATACTCTACCTGGCTTTGCAGAAGCATTGCTGAGAGAATATCCCCCAGAAGAAAATTTTTGCAACATTCCCCCCAAATTTCTATTCCCTAAACACAGCAGTGAAATAGTGGAGACTGAAGAGCCTTATGGATTAGAACACTGAAACCTATGCCAATAGGTACAAGTTCTGGCAGGTAGAGTGGCTGCCTGCTTCAAAAGAAGCCTTCTTCATCTGGAGCCAAAGGGCTCTGCTTGTTCCCAAAGTCGAATGTTGCTCTGTTTTAGTTGCATCAGATTTTGCCATGCAACAATTGCATTGGTGCCAAGGTGGTGTTCATGGGAAAGAAACCGCCTGCCAATGTGGGAGACATAACAGACATGGATGGGTTCGATCCCTGGGTTGGGGAGATCCCCTGGAGGAGGGCATAACAAACCACTTTAGTATTCTTGCCTGGAGAATACGATGGACAGAGGATCCTGGCGGGCTATGGTCCATAGGGTCGCAAAGAGTCAGACACAACTGAAGTGCCTTAGCATACATGCATACATACACCCATTCTATTCTTTAGTCCTTCTCCTCCAGACTGTACTTTCCATATCAAGCCTTCACTCTCCCCATTTACACACACACACACACACACACACACAAATTATCTGACAGAGAGCAGGGCAGTGGTAGAGATATTCATAGGGAAGTACCCCATTAGGTATATAGGTTTGCTTTAAATAAGGGAAAGGTACATTTTGTAAGAAGCTTGTGTTTTCTTTTCATATCGATTTATATTAGTGGATCTCACAGGTAAATTCTTCATTGTGTTGAAATTTTAGGGGAACAAAATACTCTGGGTTTTGATCGATGACCCATAACTCTGGGTCAGGGGCTATATTGATTCTTTCTTTCTATTTCATACTTAAGACTTTTTTCTGTGTTTTTATAGCAAGCAGCTTTAAACTTTATGATCTAAAAATGTCTTAAGTAAGAAGAAACTGAATCTTCTTAGCCAACTAGCTCTTGAAATACTATCTCTGTAATACGGGAAAGAACAAGGATCTCTGTTCTTCCTGCTATAATACCCCTCTGGAGTTCTGAACCGCGTATACTCCGTGTATATGTTCACTGATTGATTTCATGAGATTTTTTTCTCAAAAGAATTGCTCCCATCCTGAGTTGTTCTGTATTAGTAGTTGGCATTTTCCAGAGGTTTAAAGCATATCCCTATTTGAAATCAGTTTTTCCAATATTTCTTTTTGCTTGTTCTTCTCATGTTTCCTAATTCCAACTCGCTATACAAAAATTTTTGAAAGCTATTAATTTCTCTGCTCTGTTGCTTAATATAGACTGGCACATCACATAAGGATGTTTGGTGAAAAATATTGTACTTATGATAGGTACTAAAAAATTATAAATGTGCAAAATATTTCTCATTTTGTCTTTTGCAAACGATTTCACATAAGATAGCAGTGATGGCTCACATAGCCAGTAATCTAATTTCATAAAGATTTTATCCCTTTCACAGAAGCAGTTTGTTAAATGACTAATGAAATTTGGCTTAAAAATCTATGCTTTATCAGAATGTTCTAGTAAATAAATTCACAAATCAGGAAATATCTGTTGTTTGACCATATGTCTCAGTTTGCAATTTGGAAGAAATTACCACCATAAGCCACCTCAGTGTTCAGTCCTACTAGGCCTTCCGCCCACTTTTTTCTTCATATGATTTCTAAAATTCAGTCATGACAGGACCCTGAAGCACCATTTTATCTTTTACTTTCCTTGTTATTCCATCTTTTGGAAACACTCTCCTCTCCTTTCCTCTCCTGCCTGTTGAAGAAATTTCAAGACAGTTCTTTCCATTCCTCTCTCACAAAATTTCTTTACCGTCCTCTCCATCAAAACAATAACCAAATCTTTCTAATTTTCATATATGCCCAACCAAGTTTTTCTATAAATTAATCCCTGAGTCAAAAAAAAAATATCATTTTGTATGTAAGTCCTTAGAAAAATCTTTTGTTGCTGCATAGCACTCAGATTTTATTTTAAATGACAAAGTATTTTTTGGCAAAAACAAACAAGTCTGAAATAACTCAAGTGATGCTAATTTGGAGTGTTTATATGTCAGGTGATTGAGAGAAAAAAGAAGAGAAAGCAACAACTCAGAATTACTAATAATTCCTGAGGGGTGAAACTTTGCAAGTACAAATAGTAAAAGCTTTAAAATTCTTTAATTTTCTTTCTTTCTTTCTTTCTTTTTTTTCTTTTTTTTTTTTTTTTTGCCATATGGCACAGCTCATAGCATCTTAGTTCCCTGACCAGGGATCCAATTTGAGTCCTAAGCTGTGGAAGTATGGAGTCCTAACCACATGACAAACCTATAACCAATATCATGCTCAATGGTGAAAACCTGAAGGCATTCCCTCTAAGATCAGGAACCAAGACAAGGATGCCTGTGGTCACCACTTCTTTTCAACATAGTTTGGAAAGTCCAAGACACAGCAATCAGAGGAGAAAAACAAATGGAATCGAAATTGGGAAAGGAAGTAAAACTGTCATTGTTTAAAGATGATAAGATATTATACATAGAAAATCCTAAAGATACTACTAGAGCTCATCAATGAATCTGGTAGTTTCAGGATACAAAGTCAACATAAAGAAATATGTTGCAATTCTATACATTAATAACAAACTATCATAAAGAGAAATTAATGAAAATCCCATTTATCATCATATCAAAAAGAATAAAACACCTAGGAATGAACCAACCTGAGGAGACAAAAGACCTCTACACTGAAAACTATGAGACGCTAACGAATGAAATTAAAGATGACACAAACAGAAGGAAGGCTATATCATGCTGTTGGGTGGGAAGAATCCCATACTTTGATAAAAAAGAAAATAAAAACCTTAAATTTATCCTTTTAAAAAATTATTTTTTAGTACCACTAGAACAGTTGGTTGTGAAAGTTTCTCAGTCATGTCCAACTCTTTGCGACCCCATGGACTTGGTCCATGAAATTCTCCAGGTCAGAATACTGGAGTGGGTAGCTCTTTCCTTCTCCAAGGGATCTTCCAAACCCAGGGATCAAACCCGGGTCTACCCACACTGCAGGCAGATTCTTTATCGGCTGAGCCATCAGGGACACCCAAGAATACTGGAGTGGTTAACCTATCCCTTCTCCAGCAGATCTTCCTGACCCAGGAATTGAACTGGGGTCTTCTGCATTGCAGGCAGATTTTTTTTACCAGCTGAGCTACCAGGGAAGCCCAATATGATGTCATCTGCAACAGTTTACTTCTTCCTTTCCAAGTTGGATGTCTTTTATGTATTTTTCATGTCTGATTGATGTAGCTAGGACTTCCAATACTATCATGAATAAAAGTTACAGGAGTGGGAATCTTTGTTTTGTTCCTGATTTTAGAGGAAATGCTTCCAATGTTTTACCACTGAATATCATGTTAGCTGGTATAGGTCTGGTCCTGTATCGTCCATAAAATGTTGATGTAAGTTCCCTTTATACTTATTTTATTGAAACTTTTTATAATAAATGGATGTTGAATTTTGTCAAAACCTTTTTATGCATCTATTGCAATGATCATGATTTTTTTATTCTTCAGTGTGTTAATACAATATGCCACATTAATTGATTTGCAGATATTGGACCATTCTTGAATTCCTGGGATAAATCCCACTTGATTATGATGTTTGATCCTTTCAATATGCTATTGAACTGGATTGCTAATATTTTATTGAAGGTTTTTCATCCATGTTCATCAGTGATTTTATTGTTGTTCAGTTGCCAAGTCATGTCTGCCTCCTTGTAACGCCATGGACTGCAGGACCCCAGACTTACCTGTCCTTCATTATCTCCTGCAGTTTGCTCAAATTCATGTCCATTGACTCAATGATACTATTTAATTATTTCATTCTCTGTCACACCTTTCTTCTTTTGCCTTCAATCTTTCCCAGCACCAGGATCTTTTCCAATGAGTCACCTCTTTGCATGAGGTGTCAACACAAAGTACTGGAGCTTCAGCTTCAGTCCCTCCAGTGAATATTCAGTGTTGATTTAATCAGTGATGCTAGCCTAAAATTTTATTTTTTGTGATTTCTTTTCCTGGTTTTGGTGTTAGGGTGAGGCTAGCCTCAAATATTCCTTCCTCTCAATTTTTGGAATAGCTTGAGAAGGATAGGTGGGAGATTGTATATTATAGGAATTTGTCCATTTCTTCTAGGTTGTCCATTTTATTATTACATAATTTATAGTAATCTCTTATGAAACTTTACATTTATATCTAGTCTATTATAACATTTTATCTCTAATTTTGACATCGTTAATTTCTAATATACTGATATTATTATTTCTGACATAAATTCTGTTGGAGGCCTTACCTCTTTTGTTTTTTAAGATGAGTCTGGCTAAAGGTTTATCAGTTTTACTATGTTTTTATACCTAACTCAGAGTTTCACTGATACTTTCTATTATTGGTTAGTCTCCATTTATGTCTGCTCTGATGGCAACCCACTCCAGTATTCTTGCCTGGAGAATCCCATGGACGGAGGAGCTTGGTGGGCTACAGTCCATGGGTTGCAAAGAGTCAGACATGACTAAGCGACTTCACTTTGATCTTTATTATTTATTTCATGATACTAATTTTGAGTTTGTTTATTTTTATATTATTTTAAGTATGTTTACTTTATTTGAAATTATTTTTATTTCCTAAAGTAGGTTTGTATTTCTATAAACCCCTCCCTTAGAACTACTTTTAGTTAGCTGTGTTCTGTGTGGTTTGGTTCATTGTGTTTCCATTTTCTTTTGTCTCCTGGTAGCTTCTGATTTCCTCCTTTATTTCTTCAGTGTTCATTGATATGTTTCAGTTCGATTCAGTCACTAAGTCATGTCCAACTCTTTGTGATCCTTTGGACTTCAGCACACCAGTCTTCACTGTACATCATCAATTCTCCCAGGGCTTGCTCAAACTCATATCCATTGAGTCCATGATGCCATCCAAGCATCTCATTCTCTGTTGTCCCCTTCTCTTCCTGTCTTCAGTCTTTCCCAGCATAAGCATCTTTCCCAATTAGTCAGTTCTTCAATCAGTATTGGAGTTTCTGCTTCAACATGAATCAGTTCAGTTCAGTTGCTCAGTTGTGTCTGACTCTTTGTGACACCATGAACCTCAGCACGCCAGGCCTCCCTGTCCATCACCAATTTCCAGAGTCTACCCAAACCCATGTCCATCGACTTGGTGAAGCCATTCAACCATCTCATCCTCTGTTGTCCCCTTCTCCTACTACCCTCAGTGTTTCCCAGCATCAGGGTCTTCGCAGATTAGTCAACACTTCACGTTAGGTGGCCAAAGTACTGGAGTTTCAGCTTCAACATCAGTCCTTCCAATGAACACCCAGGACAGATCTACTTTAGGATGGACTGGTTGGATCTCCTTGCAGTCCAAGGGACTCTCAAGAGTCTTCTCCAACACCACAGTTCAAAAGCACGAATTCTTCAATGCTCAGCTTTCTTTATAGTCCAATTCTCACATCTATACACGATCACTGGAAAAACCATAGCCTTGACTAGACAGACTTTTGTTGACAAAGTAATGTCTCTGCCTTTGAATATGCTGTCTAGGTTGGTCATAACTTTCCTTCCAAAGAGTAAGTGTCTTTTAATTTCATGGCTGCATTCACCATCTGCGGTGATTTTGGAGCTCCCCAAAATAAAGTCTGCCACTGTTTCCACTGTTTCCCCATGTATTTGCCATGAAGTGATGAGACCAGATGCCGTGATCTTTGTTTCCTGAATGTTGAGAGTTAAACCAACTTTTTGACTATCCTCTTTCACTTTCATCAAAAGGCTCTTTAGTTCTTCACTTTCTGCCTTAAGGGTGGTGTCATCTGCATATCTGAGGTTATTGATATTTCTCCCAGCAATCCTGATCCCAGCTTGTGCTTCCTCCAGCCCAGAAACTTCCCTGGTGGCTTAGAGGGTAAAGCATCTGCCTGCAATGTGGGAGACCCAGTTTCGATCCCTGGGTTGGGAAGAGCCCCTGGAGAAGGAAATGGCAACCCAATCCAGTACTCTTGCCTGGAAAATCCCATGGACGGAGGAACCTGGTAGGCTACAGTCCATGCGGTTGCAAAGAATCAGATACAACTGAGGGACTTCACTTCTGCATGTATATTCTATGTTTATTGAATAATAATAATTCAATATTCATTATTCCAATGAATGAATATTCAGGACTGATCTCCTTTAGGATTGACTTGTTGGATCTCCTTGAAGTCCAAGGGACTCTAAAGAGACTTCTTAAACCCCATAGGTCAAAAACATCAGTTCTTCGGCACTCAGCTATCTTTATAGTCCAATTCTAACATCCATGCACGACTACTGGAAAAACCATAGCTTTGGTAGTCCAGTAGCTAGACAGACATTTGCTGGCGAAGTAATGTCACTGCTTTTTAATATGCTGTCTAGATTGGTCATAACTTTTCTTCCAAGGAGCAAGTATCTTTTAATTTCATGGCTGCAGTCACCAACTGCAGTGATTTTGGAGCCCCCCCAAAATAAAGTCTGTCACTGTTTCCACTGTTTCTCCATCTATTTCCCATGAAGTGATGGGACCAGATGCTATGACCTTAGTTTTCTGAATGTTGAGTTTTAAGCCAACTTTTTCATTCTCCTCTTTCACTTTCATCAAGAGGCTCTTTAGTTCTTGTTCACTTTCTGCCATAAGGGTGATGTCATCTGCATATCTGAGTTTATTTATTTTTCTCCCAAAACTCTGGATTCCATCTTATGCTCCATCCAGCCCAGCGTTTCCTATATGTACTCTGTATATAAGTTAAATAAGCAGGGTGACAATATACAGCCTTGACATACCACTTTCCCAAGTTGGAACCAGTCTGTAGTTCCATGTTTGATTTTAACTGTTGCTTCCTGAGCTGCATACTGATTTCTCAAGAGGCGGTCAGGTGATCTGGTATTCCCATCTCTTGAAGAATTTACCAGTTTGTTGTGATCCACAGTCAAAGGCTTTGACATCGTCTGTAAAGCAGAAGTAGATATTTTCCTGGAACTCTCTTGCTTTTTCTATGATCCAGCGGATGTTGGCAATGTGGTCTCTGTTTTCTCTGCCTTTTGTAAATCCAGCTTGAATAGGTGGAAGTTCATAGTTCATATACTGTTGAAGACTGGCTTAGAGAATTTTGAGCATTACTTTGCAAGAGTATGAGATGAGTGCAATTGTGCAGTACTTTGAACATTCTTTGCTATTGCTCTACTTTGGGATTAGAATGAAAACAGATTTTTTCCAGTCCTGTGGCCACTGCTGAGTTTTCCAAATTTGCTGGCATATTGAGTGCAGCACTTCCACAGTATTATCTTTTTGGATTTGAACTAGCTCAAATAAAATTCTATCACCTCCACTAGGTTTGTTTATAGTGATTCTTCCTAAAGCTCACTTGACTTTGGACTCGAGGATGTCTGGCCCCAGGGGAGTGATCAAACCATCGTGGTTATCTGGGTTATGAAGATCTGTTTTGGGTAGTTCTTCTGTGTATTCTTGCCACCTCTTCTTAATATCTTTTGCTTGGTTAGATCCATACTATCTCTGTCCTTTATTGTGCCCAAATTGCATGAAATATTCCCTTGGTACCACTAATTTTCTTGAAGAGATCTCTAGTCTTTCCCGTTCTGTTTTTTTTTTTTTTTTTTGCATTGATCACTGAGGAAGGCTTTCTTATCTTTCTGTGCTGTTCTTTGGAACTTTGCATTCTGATGGGCATATCTTTCCTTTTCTCCTTCACCTTTTGCTTTTCTTCTTTTCTTAGCTATTTGTAAGACCTAAGACAAATATTTTGCCTTTTTGAATTTCTTTTTCTTGGGATTGCTCTTGATCACTGCCTCCTATACCATGTCATGAACCTCATTCCATAGTTCTTCAGGCACTCTGTCTATCAGATCTAATCCCTTAAATCTATTTGTCGCTTCCACTGTATAATTGTAAGGGATTTTATTTAGGTCATACCTGAATTGTCTAGTGGTTTTCCCAACTTTCTTCAATTTAAGTCTGAATTTGGCTATTAGGAGTTCATGATCTGAGCCACAGTCAGCTCCCAGTCTTGTTTTTGCTGACTGTATAGAGCTTCTCCATCTTTGGCTGCAAAGAATATAATCAATCTGATTTCGGTACTGATCATTTGATGATGTCCAATGTAGAGTCTTCTCTTATGTTGTTGGAAGAGGTTTATGTTTAGTAAATATTGTTTAGCCTCCACATGTTTTTGTTTTTTGCAACTCCTTTTGTAGTTTATTTGTAGTTCATACCATTGTGGTTGAAAAAGATTCTTGATATGATTTCTATATTCTTAAATTTATTGAAACTTTTTTTTTAGCCTAGCATGAACACACATGTCACATGTGCTCTTAAAAGAAATGTGTATTTTGTTTCTCTGGCATAATATTCCAGCTTGTGCTTCATCCAGCACAGCATTTCCTATAATGTACTCTGCATATAAGTTAAATAAACAGGGTGACAGTATACAGCCTCGATGTACCTCTTTCCCAATTTGGAACCAGTCTGTGGTTCCATGTTGCTTCCTGACCTGCATATAGGTTTCTCAGGAGGTAATTCAGGTGGTCTGGTATTCCCATCTCCTGAGAAAGGTTCCAGGGTTTGTTGTAATCCACACAGTCAAAGGTTTTGGCATAGTCAATAAAGCAGAGTAGAAGTTTTTCTGGAACTCTCTTGCTTTTTTGATGATCCATCGGATGTTGGCAATTTGATCTCTGGTTCCTCTGCCTTTTCTAAATCTAGGTTGAATAGTTGGAAGTTCATGGTTCATGTACTGTTGTGTGTCTTTTAAGTTCAGTTCAGTCGCTCAGTAGTGTCTGACTCTTTGCGACCCATGGACTGCAGCACACTAGGCCTCCCTGTCCATCACCAGCTCCTGGAGTTTACTCAAACTCATATCCACTGAGTTGGTGATGCCATCCAATCATATCATCCTCTGTTGTCTCCTTCTCCTTGAGCTTTCAATCTTTCCCAGTATCAAGTTATTTTCAAATGAGTCAGCTCTGACTTCAAATGAGTCAGGTGGCCAAAGAGCTGACTTTAAAAGTCTTTAAATGTCTTTTAATCTGAAGTGAGACTCTTTTAGGCAGCATTTATATGGGTATTGCTTTTATCCATTCAACTACTCTATGTCTTTTTTTTAATGTGAATAAATTTATTTATTTATTTATTTAATTTTTAAATTTTTTATTTTTTTCCATCTCAGGTGTACATGAGTTCCCAATCTTGAACCCCCCCC
>SJYA01008093.1:0-17125 GCA_006410615.1 Neotragus moschatus | reverse complement strand
TGGCAAAATGAGTACAGTATTGTAAAGCAAAACAAACTAAAAAATAAAAATTTAAACTAAAAAAAAAAAGAAAAAGAAAAGAAGGGTTGGCGATTCATTTCATATATAATGTTTCAATGCCATTCTCCGAAATCATCCCACCCTCTCCCTCTACCTCTTCCAGAGTCCAAAAGACTGTTCTATACATCTGTGTCTCTTCTGCTGTTTCATGTACAGGGTTATCGTTACCATTTTTCTAAATTCCATACATATGTGTTAGTATATTATATTGGTGTTTTTCTTTCTGGCTTACTTCACTCTGGGATTCAGGATGGGAAACACGTGTATACCTGTGGCAGATTCATACTGATGTATGGCAAAGCCAATACAATATTGTAAAGTAATTAACCTCCAATTAAAATAAATAAAATTATATTAAAAAATAAAAATGTTAGTGAATTAAACATTTAAAAAAAAGAGGAGAGAAAAGAAGGGTTATCTGGAAGAAGCACAAGGAGGACTTCTAAGGTGTTTTCAATGTTCTGTTTCCTGAACAAAGTGATGTACAATTTTTTTTCTTGTAAACGTGCAGTAAGATGCTATAAAACATGAAATAGAAAAAGGTTCAATTTCATAACAGCTAAAATACAAATCACTATGCCGTTATCTTAAACATGGTGTTTGTTTGTTTGTTTTTACTGAAGAGTCCTTACATGAGAAGCCTAATTAAATGTGGTTTGTGAAAGATTAATTCTCTTTCCTATCATAATACATAAAATCTTGAGCAAAATAATGAAATTTTTAAAATAGCTTATTCTATTAATTTTATTTAGTATATTTAATAAAAATGCCAAATGTAATGTTGAATATAAGAATAATAAAACAAATTTTGTGAGTAAGTATTTTTATGAAGCCAAAATAATTCAAACAGAGTAAACTCATGAGGGAACTAAAAATACTTAAAATTGTTGATAAATTATAGTTAAATATAAAGTTTTTTTCATTTTATTCCTTAAGCTGATTTTATTAAAAGTAAAATTAAAAACAACCAGCCCCCAAATAAATGAACGTTTCTACTTTACTGCTTTGATACATTTAATAAATCCCTAATTTATAAGTTGTTAGGATGAAATGAGTCAACCTAGGNACAGAGTAAACTCATGAGGGAACTAAAAATACTTAAAATTGTTGATAAATTATAGTTAAATATAAAGTTTTTTTCATTTTATTCCTTAAGCTGATTTTATTAAAAGTAAAATTAAAAACAACCAGCCCCCAAATAAATGAACGTTTCTACTTTACTGCTTTGATACATTTAATAAATCCCTAATTTATAAGTTGTTAGGATGAAATGAGTCAACCTAGGCCTAATCTACACTAATTGATTATTAAGTTTAATGTGTTTTATATATATATATATATATATATATATATTTAAATTTATTTTTTAATTGAAGGATAATTGCTTTACAGAATTTTGTCATTCTCTGTCAAACCTCTGAATGAATCAGCTATAGACATATATATATATATATGTCTATATACATATATATATATCTCCCCACACTTTTGAGACTTCCTCCCACCTCCCTCCCCACCCCACCCTTCTAGGTTGATACAGAGTCCCTGTTTGAGTTTTCTGGGCCATACAGCAAATTCCTGTTGGCTATCTGTTTTACACATGGTAATGTAAGTTTTCATGGTACTCTTTCTATACATCTCACCCTCTCCTCCTTTCTCATCATGTCTATAAGTCTGTTCTGTATGTCTGTTTCTCTGTTGCTGCCCTGTGAATTCTTCAGTACCATTTTTCTAGATTCCGTGTATATGTGTAAGAATATGATATCTATCTTTCTCTTTCTAACTTACTTCACTCTATATAATAGCCTCTGATTCATCCACCTCATTAGAACTGACTCAAATTCATTCTTTTTAGGGCTTAATAATATTGCATTGTACCACAGCTTCTTTATCCATTCATCTGTCAGTGGACATCTAGGTTCCTTCCATGTTCTAGCTATTGTAAATAGTACTGCAGTGAACAATGGGATACATGTGTCTTGTTCAACTTTGGTTTCCTCATGGTATATGCCTAGGTGTGGGATTACTGGGTCATATGAAGGAGATCAGCCTTGGGATTTCTTTGAAGGGAATGATGCTGAAGCTAAAATTCCAGTATTTTGGCCACCTCATGTGAAGAGTTGACTCACTGGAAAAGACTCTGATGCTGGGAGGGATTAGGGTCAGGAGGAGAAGGAGACAACAGAGAGTGAGACGGCTGGATGGCATCACTGACTCGATGGACGTGAGTTTAAGTGAACTCCGGGACTTGGTGATGGACGGGGAGGCCGGGCGTGCTGTGATTCATGGGATTGCAAAGAGTTGGACATGACTAAGAGACTGAACTGAACTGAACTGAACTGATGATGGTTTTATTCCTAATTGTTTAAGAAATGTCCTTACCTTCTTGCATATTAGCTGTATCAATTTACATTCTCACCAACAGTGCAAGAGCATTCCCCTTTCTCCATATCTTCTCCAGCATTTATTGTTTAGACTTTTTGATGATGGCCATTTTGACCGGTGTGTAGTCATATCTCTTTGTAGTTTTGATTTGCATTTGTCTAATAATGTGCAATGTTGAGCATCTTTTTCATGTGTTTGTTAGCCATCTGTACATCTTCTTTAGAGAAATGTCTATTTAGGTCTTTTTCCCAATTTTTGATTGGGTTATTTGTTTTTCTGATGTTGAGTTGTATGAGCTGCTTGCATATTTTGGAAATTAATCTTTTGTCAGTTGTTTCATTAGCTATTATTTTCTCCCATTCAGGGGATTTTCTTTTCAACTTGCTTATAGTTTCCTTTGCTGTGCGAAATCTTTTAAGTTTAATCAGGTCCCATTTGTTTACTTTTGTTTTTATTTCCATTACTTTAGGAGATGGGTTATAGAGGATCTTGCTTTGATTTATGTCATCGAGTGTTCTGCCTATATTTTCCTCTAAGAGCTTTATAATTTCTGGGCTTACATTAAGGTCTAATATAGTTCCCTGTGACACATAGTCGGGCCTTATTTTTTAATTTGTTTATATTAGTTTGCATCTGCTAATCTCAAACTTCTAAAAAAGAGGGGGGTTGGGAAACATTTCTCTTAAATGATCGTATCTTTTTATTAATTAAAGAAAAACTCACAAATGATTTTGAGTTCTTGCTGGAGTGGGGCAACTTTCATCAAAAACCATATTCTCCTTTTTCCTTTCTACAGAGGTAAATTATAAGAAACTTTTGCATAGTAAAGATAAATAGATAAAATACATTGGGTGAATAGATAATTTGTACTGAATAAAACAATTCTTCAGTTCTTTGTAGTATAACCAAGATATATTTCATAAATTCCATAATGTTTTAACATCTCTCTCTATTTACTTACATACATACATAAATACATTTACACCTACTAACCACCCCTTCCCCCCTTGTAGCTCAGTTGGTAAAGAATTTGCCTGCAATTCAGGAGACCTGGTCCAATTTCCGGGTTGAGAAAATCTTCTGGAGAAAGAAATGGCAACCCATTCCAGCATTCTTGCCTTTAGAATCCCATGGACAGAGGAGTCTTGCAAGCTATAGTCCATTGGTTCGAAAGAGTCAGACATGACTTAGTGACTAAACCACCACCAATATACACATACACCTATGTATGGATGTACACTCCCACTTCCTAAAACTATATATCTATATGTCTGCTGCTGCTGCTGCTAAGTCGCTTCAGTCGTGTCCAACTCTGTGTGACCCCATAGACGGTAGTCCACCAAGCTTCCCAGTCCCTGGGATTCTCCAGGCAAGAACACTGGAGTGGGTTGCCATTTCCTTCTCTAATGCATGAAAGTGATAAGTGAAAGTGAAGTCTCTTAGTCGTGTCTGACTCTTAGCGACCCTATGGACTGCAGCCTAGCAGGCTCCTCCGCCTATGGGATTTTCCAGGCTAGAGTACTGGAGTGGGGTGCCATTGCCTTCTCCAATCTATATGTCTATATATCTATTTATCTATTGCTGGAGTCCAGCTCCAGCAGCCAAGGAATCAACCTGAAGAGATGGGCAGTGTTAGCGAGAAACAATGCAGCCTGTCAGTTTTCTTGGACTGCATATTTATTTCAAGCTTAAAATTCTCTTTTATACTTTTACAAAAGCATTAGGTCAGAGGTTTGATATTATCAGTTCCCCCGACACAGATTTGTTGTCTCTATAAATCAATGTTGCCCCTCAAAAAGAGTTCCTGCCTCAGCAATTCTCTTATCTTCTTCTCATGTGTCCTTGTGAATACATAGTAACTCATGCTAATGTCTGAGCTGCATACCACATTCCTTAGTTTATTTTCTATCTTTCTAAATCATGTTTGCCCCTCGTATCCTGAGCTCACTTTCTCTAAAGAGGCTTCTAACCACTAATATCTCCAAAATTCCTAATCTTTATAAGCTATAGCAAAAATGCTAACATTACAACATTCCTTAATTCTTTAGCTTCTATTTTAATTATTCCTAAGCCCTAAATTCAGCAAACTCCTATGCCATAAACATTTCCCTAGCAATCCTTCCCATGGCCTCAAGCTGTGGCCTGTGTTCATCCTGGAACACTTTGCTGTAAAGGTCCTTGAACAAATGTTAATGATTAACTTTATGAATTATTCTCTGAGCACAGCTGCAGAAGGCTTTGTATCTTCTCATGCTCCTCTCAAGAACAATAAGCACCTTAATACTCCTTTTAGTCAACTCAGCCGAAGAGAGGAAAAAAACAAGTAGGAATCACAAGGCCTAACTCCTTTATCTTGGGTCCGTGCCTGTGGGACAAGGAGAGGGAATTGGGGCCATGCCTCCATTTTGTCAGTAATGCCTAAGGCAGTTCCTGACAGTATATATATATATAATCAGTTCGTTTCAATTCAGTTGCTCAGTCACGTCCAACTCTTTGTGACTACATGGACTGCAGCATGTCAGGTTTCCCTGTCCATCACCAACTCCCAGAGCTGACTTGAACTCATGTCCACAGAGTCAGTGATGCATCCAATCATCTCATCTTCTGTCATCCCCTCCTTTTCCAGCTTTCAATTTTTTGAGAATCAGGGTCTTTTCCAATGAGTCAGTTCTTGGCATCAGGTGGCAAAAATATTGGAGAATCAGTTTCAGCATCAGTCCTTCCAATGAATATTCAGGGCTGATTTCCTTTAGGGTTGACTGGTTTGATCTACTTGCATTCCAAGGAACTCTCAAGAGTCTTCTCCAACACCACAGTTCAAAAGGATCCATTCTTTGGCCCCCACCTTTCTTTATAATCCAACTGTCACATCCATACATGACTACTGGAAAAACCACAGCTTTGACTAGACAGACCTCTGTTTACAAAGGAATGTCTCTGTTTTTCAATATGCTGTCTAGGTTGGTCATAACTTTCCTTCTGAGGAGTAAGTGTCTTTTTATTTCATGGCTCCATTCACCATCTTCAGATTTGGGAGCCAAAAAAATAAAACCTGCCACTGTTTCTCCATCTTTTTGTCATGAAGTAATGGGACAAGATGCCATGGTCTTCATTTTCTCAATGCTGAGCTTTAAGCCAACTTTGTCACTCTCCTTTTTCACTTTCATCAAGAGTCTTTTTAGTTCATGTTCACTTTCTGCCATAAGGGTGCTGTCATCTGTGTATCTGAAGTTATTGATATTTCTTCTGGCAGTCTTGATATTAGCTGTGCTTCATACAGCCTGGCATTTTGCATGATGTACTCTGCATATAAGTTAAATAAACAGGGTGACAATATACAGCCTTGACGTACTCCTTTCTCAATTTGGAACAATTCTGTTGTTCCATGTCCAGTTCTAACTGTTGCTTTTTGACCTGCATACAGATTTCTCAGAAAACAAGTAAGGTAGTCTGGTTTTCCTGTCTCTTGAAGAATTTTCCACAGTTTGCTGTGATCCACACAATCAAAGGGTTTTGCATAATCAATAAAGTAGAAGTAGATGTTTTTTCTGAAACTCCCTTGCTTTTTCGATGATACAGTGGATGTTGACAATTTGATCGCTGGTTCCTTTGCTTTTTCTAAATCCAGCTTGAACATCTGGAAGTTCATCTTTCAAGTACTGTTGAAACCTAGCTTTTCTATATCTATATGCATTTTGTTGATGATAGTTGAATTAAGTCATTCTTTAAAACTGAGGAATAAAAGGAGTACTTGAAGTCATTTGATTGTAAAAGTACTTGATATTTAGTCATTGAAGACTGTCACTTCATTTCTGTGAAATATTTTGGAAATCATTATTAAGATTTAACAGATGGCAACTAATGTCACTTGTTTCTATCTTTCTGTTTAACTTAAAAGCATGCATTTAACCTGATTTATTTATAGAAAGTTGGAAAAATAATAGCATTGAATATTTTTAGTCCTTTGATAGCTTAATGCAATATTTTTAGAAAATGTTTTATCTTACAATGTGCTTTAAATACATTACTTCAAAACTTGTAAGGGGCATTTGATTTATGGAAATTCTTTTGTCATTTTTGATCATTAGCTTAACTACCACATTAATTTTTAGTATTTAGTCAGAAAAAAATTCACTTTGATATATCAGTGTATAAATTGATTGCTTTTAAGAAATTCTTATATGAAATATTCAAATAAATAAATTACAGGTTTAATTAATTTAGTCTTAAATGTTTTTATCTATTTTGTAATTAGTCATGATAAAAAGATATTGCAACATTTCATCCCCATTATGATTTTCTAATAGCAAAATGTAATATGTAAAGTTGCAAACTTTTTTTGAAGTAAGGATATATTAGCAGCTTAAAATTCCTGGTATATATGTGTGTGTGTATATATATATATATATATATATACATGTATAATATGTGTATGTGTGTTTGAAACTGAAGGCATTAATTTGGGGAATAAATGCATAAGGAATAAGTATAATTATACAAATATACTATATGCACGTATAGATATACATATACAGTATGTGTATCAGCATGAACATATCAACAAAAACAAGACTGGGAGCTGACTGTGGCTCAGATCATGAACTCCTCATAGCCAAATTCAGACTGAAATTTAAGAAAGTGAAGAAAACCACTGCACCATTCAGGTATGACCTAAATCAAATCCCTTATGATTACATAGTCAAAGTCATAAATAGATTTAATGGACTAGATCTGAAAGACAGAGTGCCTGATGAACCACGGATGAAGGTTCATGACACTGAACAGGAGAAAGGGATCAAGACTATCCCCAAGAAAAATAAATTCAAAAAGCAAAATGGCTGTCTGAGAAGGACTTACAAGTAACTGTGGAAAAAAGGGAAGCAAAAAGCAAAGGAGAAAAGGAAAGATATAAGCATCTGAATGCAAAGTTCCAAAGAATAGCAAGAAGGGATAAGAAAGTCTTCCACAGTGATCAATGAAAAGAAATAGAGGAAAACAACAGAATGTGAACGACTCGGTCTTCAAGACTGAGGGAACATTTCATGCAAAGATGGGCTCAGTAAAGGACAGAAATGGTAGGGACCTAAGAGAAACAGAAGATATTAAGAAAAGGTGGCAAGAAAACACAGAAAAACTGTAGAAAAAAGATCTTCAAGACCAAATAATCACTATGGTGTGATCATTCACCTAGAGCCAGGCATCCTGGGATGTGAAGTCAAGTGGGCCTTAGGAAGGATCACTATGAACAAAGCTAGTGGAGGTGATGGAATTCCAGTTGAACTATTTCAAATCCTGAAAGATGATGCTGTGAAAGTGATGCACTCAATATGCCAGCCAATTTGGAAGACTCAGCACTGGCCACAGGACTGGAAAGGTCAGTTTTCATTCCAATCCCAAATAAAGGCAATGCCAAAGAATGCTCAAACTACCATACTATTACACTCATCTCACACGCTTGAAAAATAACACTCAAACTTCTCCAAGCCAGGTTTCAGCAATACATGAACCGTGAACTTCCTGATGTTCGAGCTGGTTTTAGAAAAGGCAGAGGAACCAGAGATCAAATTGTCAACATGTGCTGGATCATCGAGAAAACAAGAGTTACAGAAAAACATCTATTTCTGCTTTATTGACTATGCCAAAGCCTTTCACTGTATGGGTAACAATAACCAGTGTAAAATTCTGAAGGCAATGGGAATACCAAACCACTTGACCTTCCTCTTGAAACCTGTATGCAGGTCAGGAAGCAGAATTTAGAACTGGACATGGACCAACAGACTGGTTCCAAATAGGAAAAGGAGTATGTCAATGCTGTATATTGTCACCCTACTTATTTAATTTATATGCAGAGTACATCATGAGACATGCTGGATTGGAAGAAACATAAGGTGGAATCAAGATTGCCAGGAGAAATATCAATAACCTGAGATATGCAGATGACACCAGCCTTATGGCAGAAAACAAAAAGAACTAGAGAGCCTCTTGATGAAAGTGAAAGAGGAGAGTGAAAAAGTTGACTTAAAGCTCAACATTCAGAAAAGTAAGATAATGACATCTGGTCCCATCACTTCATGGCAAATAGTTTGGGAAACAGTGGAACCAGTGCTGACTCTATTTCTCTGGGCTCCAAAATCACTGCAGATGGTGGCTACAGCCATGAAATTAAGACACTTGCACCTTGAATGGAAAGTAATTACCAATCTAGATAGCATATTAAAAGGCAGAGACATTACTTTGTCAACAAAGTCCATCTAATCAAGGTTATGGTTTTTCCAATGGTCATGTATGGATGTGCAAGTTGGACTATAAAAGAGCTGAGGGCCGAAGAACTGCTGCTTTTGTACTGTGATGTTGGAGAAGCCTCTTGAAAATCCCTTGGACAGCGAGGAGATCCAGCCAGTGCTTCCTAAAAGAGATCAGTCCTGGGTGTTCCTTGGTAGGACTTATGTTGAAGCTGAAACTCCAATACTTTGGCCACCTGATGTGAAAAGTTGACTCATTTTAAAAGACCCTAATACTGGGAAAGATTGAGGGCCAAAGAGAAGGGTATGACAGAGAATGAGATGGTTGGATGGCATCACCGACTAAATGACATGGGTTTGGGTGGACTCCAGGAGCTGGTGATGGACAGGGAGGCCTGGCATGCTGCAATTCATGGGGTCACAAAGAGTTGGACACGACTGAGCAACTCTACTGAAATGAACTGATATATATATAACATTTTTCCATTCATACTAACGATCTAATAAAGTGTTTAAAAGTGAATGAAAGTTTGAGAAAATGTTTAAAAGTGATTGGAGGGTAAGTTTTGAGAATATTTTTTTCGAATATATTTTTTTAGGCTTAACACTTGATTCAGGGCATTGACTTAGAGCTTCAAAGAACTTGGTCTTAGTACATTGAAGATATTTTTCCATCAAACCATAGCTTTAGACATAAACTGTCATAGTCAAAACACCCAGGAACTGCTAATCAAAGACAAACATTTTAAAAATACTTGGTGATTAAAGTTTTTTTCCATTCATTTCTTCAAAGATATTTACTTGCATACTTTTCAGATATATTTTCATTTGGATTATTTGTTTTTACAGATTTTATAATTTTACTTTGTTAACCCATATTTAGGTATGATATTGCCCGAGATATCTTTTTTTAAGTGATTAAATCTATCATTTAATAATTGCAATTTCTGTACTTGCCAACTGGTCTCATCTTTTCACTTGATTTAAACATGGCATGATTTTTATGAGCATTCAATTGAAACATGTACAAAATGATCTGCTGTAAACAGTATCAAAAGGTATTGCTTTTTACATATTTCAATATATTAAAAAATCACAGTCACTTGATAAATGATATTTGTCAATATAAATTATCTTAACAAGTTACACAGGTGTCTTATCTTAATGACAATGATAGGTTTACCTACCAAAAGAAGAAAAAAAGTGGTTATTCCCAGGAAAATAGAGAAATGATTTTTATAGTGATATAATTTATTATTATTACTGTTTATGTTTAGTTACTTAAAAACCGAGTAACAGATTTCAAAATGTAAAATAGTGTTTACAAATGTTAAGGTTCTTGTCTTTCATTCCTGTATTCTGTGTTGTTTTTCTTTGTGTACATAGTTTCAAAGTTTTTTTTTAAACTCAAAAAGCACTTCAGGTTTTGGGTAAATAAACTGTTCAGAAAAACTTTTCAGTGTGTTTTTTCTCATTTTTCAGTATAAGCATAAATATTTTCTCACTGAGTTCCATGTTAAAGTTTCAAAATATAATTTTTACCTGTAAAATAGATTACCTATTATTGTTTTTACAATGCAAGCGAGTATCTACTAGTCACAAAAATAAATACATAGTGTTTGTGACAGAGATGAATTCTCTCTTTCACTCTTAGATGACTTTGTGTTCTTTTAGAGCTGTATGTAACTATACAGCTAGCTATAATCAAACACTGACCATTAAACTTTATAACTATGAAAAGTTATTGTATACATCTTCTCAGTGTAACTGTAATATTCTGGATGGTGTTTCTGGTAAAACACTTAATAAAGGATCAGTTTTGTTGCTCTGTGTCCTTATGTTCCTTGCTTATTTTTATCAATTCTTCCTTAGAATGTTAATATGTTGCCTGGATATTTTTTCCTAATTATGAAAACCACCAAGATTTGTAATGGAAAAATAGAAAATCCTATGAATGTAATCACATCTAGTGACAGTACAAGTTTACCAAAGTCCAGAACTTTCTTTGTCTTCTAGAAAAGCAAACATCTATTTTGATTATACTCAATTTTGTTGTTTTCTTTACTGACTATTGATTGTCTTTCCTTTCTAACTAGGTTTAATATTATAAAGAGATTTATAGAAAGATTATTTGTATATCTTTATAAAACCCTGTGATCAATACTGGGGATTTAATTTTGTAACAAATAAAAGACATATATGAGTCTGTGTGTCTGTTAACAGTAGTATATGTGTGCAATTTGCACTGAGTAAAAATAGGACTCCTCGAAGGACCAGTGGTTTCAGAATAGAAGCTAGGATGCCATCCCAGAACTCAAAAGATATTAAAACACTAGTGTAGGAACAAATGAACAAGTCAGCGATACATATTTATAAGATTCTTTTTTTTAATTTGGTATATATAGTCTTTAGTATACTAAAATGGAACTTCCCAGGTGGTGCAGAACAGGTGGTAAAGAACACGCCTGCTAATGCACAATATGTAAGAGATGAGAATTCCATCTCTGGGTTTGGAAAGATTCCCTGGAGAAGGAAACAGCACTCCAGTATTCTTTCCTGGAGTATCCCATGGGCAGAAGAGACTACTGGACACCAGTCTATGGGATCCCAAAGAGCTAGACACAACTGAAGCAACTTGGCATGCACACATATACTAAAATGGTGGCACAAAGTAAGATAAGTGTGAAGTAGTAATAAATGATGCTGAGATGAACAATCAATGCTTAGGAATAAAGTTGAGAACTTGCTTTAAAATTAACTTCAATCTATACATAGAAAGTGATTCCAGATGAAGTAAAACTAAATAAAGCAGATAAATAAAATTGTGGCAAAAATAATTGGACTTTTTTTCATAGATTAGAGATTTATTTTTCCTTTTAGTGCAAAAAAAAAAAAAAANTCACTGAGTTCCATGTTAAAGTTTCAAAATATAATTTTTACCTGTAAAATAGATTACCTATTATTGTTTTTACAATGCAAGCGAGTATCTACTAGTCACAAAAATAAATACATAGTGTTTGTGACAGAGATGAATTCTCTCTTTCACTCTTAGATGACTTTGTGTTCTTTTAGAGCTGTATGTAACTATACAGCTAGCTATAATCAAACACTGACCATTAAACTTTATAACTATGAAAAGTTATTGTATACATCTTCTCAGTGTAACTGTAATATTCTGGATGGTGTTTCTGGTAAAACACTTAATAAAGGATCAGTTTTGTTGCTCTGTGTCCTTATGTTCCTTGCTTATTTTTATCAATTCTTCCTTAGAATGTTAATATGTTGCCTGGATATTTTTTCCTAATTATGAAAACCACCAAGATTTGTAATGGAAAAATAGAAAATCCTATGAATGTAATCACATCTAGTGACAGTACAAGTTTACCAAAGTCCAGAACTTTCTTTGTCTTCTAGAAAAGCAAACATCTATTTTGATTATACTCAATTTTGTTGTTTTCTTTACTGACTATTGATTGTCTTTCCTTTCTAACTAGGTTTAATATTATAAAGAGATTTATAGAAAGATTATTTGTATATCTTTATAAAACCCTGTGATCAATACTGGGGATTTAATTTTGTAACAAATAAAAGACATATATGAGTCTGTGTGTCTGTTAACAGTAGTATATGTGTGCAATTTGCACTGAGTAAAAATAGGACTCCTCGAAGGACCAGTGGTTTCAGAATAGAAGCTAGGATGCCATCCCAGAACTCAAAAGATATTAAAACACTAGTGTAGGAACAAATGAACAAGTCAGCGATACATATTTATAAGATTCTTTTTTTTAATTTGGTATATATAGTCTTTAGTATACTAAAATGGAACTTCCCAGGTGGTGCAGAACAGGTGGTAAAGAACACGCCTGCTAATGCACAATATGTAAGAGATGAGAATTCCATCTCTGGGTTTGGAAAGATTCCCTGGAGAAGGAAACAGCACTCCAGTATTCTTTCCTGGAGTATCCCATGGGCAGAAGAGACTACTGGACACCAGTCTATGGGATCCCAAAGAGCTAGACACAACTGAAGCAACTTGGCATGCACACATATACTAAAATGGTGGCACAAAGTAAGATAAGTGTGAAGTAGTAATAAATGATGCTGAGATGAACAATCAATGCTTAGGAATAAAGTTGAGAACTTGCTTTAAAATTAACTTCAATCTATACATAGAAAGTGATTCCAGATGAAGTAAAACTAAATAAAGCAGATAAATAAAATTGTGGCAAAAATAATTGGACTTTTTTTCATAGATTAGAGATTTATTTTTCCTTTTAGTGCAAAAAAAAAAAAAAAAGAAATACAGTGTCTTGAAAGGAAACAAATTACTAACATGCTAATATTAAAACTTAAAAGTTTTTACGTAGAGTAATCCACAATAACAATGTTAAAGGAAAAGAAAATCAATGGAAAAGATACAATATAAGTGGCCTGCTAAGCTTGGATGACTTAAATATAAAGGTCACCAACAGTACAGTAAATTTTAAAATATTTTGAGAGAGATAAAACATACTGTTGATGATACATATATTTTCAGCAAATCCACAAAATGGTGAACCTTATGCCTAATTACAAAATTTATGTTTGTGTTCCTTATTTTCAACACTTTTATATTCACTATGCTATTATTCTGAGTTATATGAGAATAGCTCAATTTAACCTCTATTACACTGATTCAGTTTTCTTCCTCAATGTTATAATTATTCTTCACTTCCATGGTCATTTTTAGCTTAATAATAGGCACCTTTATCTACTTGGATGATTCCTGTACTGAGAATAATTTCGTTCTAATTTCTTGAACGCACTCTTGTTGAAAACTAAAATTGGACCTTTCCAATTTTTTTAAGTATCTCTATTTATTAGCCAACACTTATTATTATTATACATTATTATTATAGATTGTTACAGGCATTGTTATTTCCATCAGAAACTCTTTTAATTTTCAATTGTTCCTATTTTTAAAAGGCTATCTATACTTCCCTGGTATTAGAATGGAAAAAGGGCTCTCAGGCATCCTATATATCTCCAAATGTTTCAAGTCCAGATAAAAGGAAAATACATCTTTAGTGGATTTGAGTATTTGGAGACATATAGAATGCCTGAGAGAATCCATTTTCCATTCTAATACCAGGGAAGTATAGATAGCCTTTTAAAAATAGGAACAATTGAAAATTAAAAGAGCTTTCAATTAATATGTTTCAAATTTTCAGATGGGCTTCCCCAGTGGCTCAGTGGTTAAACAATCTTCCTGCAATGCAGGAAATGCTGTAGAAGCCACAGGTTCAATCCCTGGGTCAGAAAGATCCCCTGGGGAAGGAAATGGCAACCCACTCCAGTATTCTTCCTTGAGAAATCCCATGGAAAGGAGCCTGGTTGGCTATAGTCCATGAGACCGCAAAGAGTTGGACCCGACTTAGAGACTAAACACAAATACAAAGAAAATTTTCAGGTAGAGATATCTACCTACATACTGAGGAGAAATACAACGTTGAGGGAATCACACAGCAGGAATTTTCACAGCTATTTCTACAAATGTCACCATATCAAACTATTTTGTTGATAACAATAACACTACTAATGTTTCTACAGTAACAACAAGAACATTACGTCATAGGTACTTATCATATAAAGAAATCTTCTTAATACTTTTCAGGGAAAAAACATTTTAATTCTTCTAACCCAGCAGTCTCAACATTGCTCATTAGAATCATCCAGAGAGAATGTGAATGCTTCTGCTCCCTCTTAGACAATTAAATACCTATATCAAGGGAGCAGCATTAAAAAAATAAAAGCTATGATTCTAATATTTAACTGTGATTAATATCCTTTTGAAGAAACTACTATTTTTTCATTTTACACTACAAGTTTCTAAGGCCAAAGGAGAATACTGAAGAACAAAAATGATTTGCAAAAGATAAACTCATTTGTAAGCAAGGACAAATCCCCTCATTCCTCTTTGACTCTTCAATTAGGCTTATAGGAAATAGATTGTTTAACTTTGTGCATTTTGCTGCAAAAACAATTAAATTCTATTTGTGTCTGGATTCGTCATATGGAGTGGTTGTCTGTGCTGTGATTTAGGTACAAGTACCAAGCTAAGTTCTTTACTATGTTAACTTTCCTAAAAGGTCTGGACTGAACACATCTTTATCATCTGCTCTCCAATTCCCCACCCCTCAGGCCACCATGGTCAGCTTGAACTCAACTTTCACCTTCCATGTGATGTATATTGGTATAGAGAATAAAACCATTATTTAAAATCTAAAATAAAGGCTGAATTGCAGTCTTCTTTTAATCAAATAATTGAAAGTTAGTCTGGACATGTATTGTTTCACTAAATAAAGCCAACTCTTGATATTATATTGAAGTTTTGGAACATATTCCTGTTGCAATTCTATTCATTATAGAGCCTTGGAAGCAGGAGTTGTTCCAAGGCAGATGTCAGTCTTGGAAACTTGTTCACTGGCATGAGTCTTCTATTAATTTTCAAGAAGAGGGCTTGCTACTGATTAGTTGGCTTTTAGCTCTGTGTTTACAAAGTCTGTTATCATTAGTTGTTTAGTGAAGGTGAATTTGCTCAGTCGTGTCCAACTCTTTGTGACCCATGGACTGTAGCCCACCAAGCTCCTCCATCCATGGGATTCTCCAGGCAAGAATACTGGAGTGGGTTGCCATTTCCTTCACCGGGGATCTTCCCGACCCAAGGATCAAACCCAGGTCTCCCACATTGCAGGCATACCCTTTAACCTCTGCACCACCAGGGAAGCCCTTAAATACAAGAATACAGTCTCTCAGAAAACCTCCTATAGAGACACATAACTTCAAATCCAAGTACTAACATCAAATATTTCAAGGGAGAAAAGGAAGCCAGGTTGAAAGAAGAAGGGGTAGAAGGTGGGAGAGGAGGGGTGAAAGGGGTGGCCTTACAGACGCCTCCTGCCACCTACAGATACCCAAGCATTATGGGACTTTTCCCTGGGCCTTCAGAGAAGGGAGGACTGGAACTCAGCCCTATCAGAATTCAGACCAGACCAGAACCAGAATTCAAGTTCTCTGCCAAGTGGAGGTGATCAGTCTCCATTCCTCAGCTCAGGCTGAGGGCCCTTTGACCAGATTCCTGCATCCAGGACTGGGGGACTAGAAAAACAGGGAAGGATAGGAAGGGTTAAGGAGAGGAAAGAGAGAGGGAAGGGGAAGGAGGTCTATAAATTCTCTTTTTCCTTACTGGTCGGGGTGCTCTGGCCAGTTGTCTGCATCAGGAGGAGACCAGGAACAAAAGGGTCCCAGTTGTGGCTGCTAGGTCTGGTCCATTAGCAGGCAAGCTGGCCCCTGAGTACCCCAAGTGGTCAGGATGTCAGTCTTAGCAGAGAAGAATCCCACCAGAGTCACCATTTGTTGCAGAAAGGCAGATCCCGAAACTGGGCTCTGTCTAACACTCAGAAATGAATTGTCTGAGGAGACAAATGTGCCGACAAAGCAGGAGATTATATTGGAAAAGGGCATCTGGGTGGAGAGCGGTAGGGTAAGGAAACCCAGGAGAAGGTTTTAAATGGCTTCTGCCATTGATTTGTGACCATGGAAATAAAATGGTCGGCATTTTCTTAAGTGAGGAAACTTTATGTTTTCTGTAAAATTTACCTAAGATATTTACTCAAACATCTAAAAGGATGATAATAGTTTTCCATGGAGGAAATCGTACAGGCCGTGTTTATATCAAATTCTTTCCTTTACATAGAGATGTTATTTTGCAGTTTCTTAAGACTTCACAATAAGCTTTTAAACATGTGATGTCTTAAGTTTGGGCTTAACTTTGAAGTTAAGTATCTTTACTTATATGTCAGCTCAGTCACTCAGTTCAGTTCAATCCAGTTGCTCAGTTGTGTCTGGCTATTTGCAACCATGTGGATAATAGCATACCAGGCCTCCTTGTCCATCACTAACACCACGAGTTTGTTCAAACTCATGTCCATCAATTAAGTGATACTATTCAACCATTTTATCATCAGTCATACAGTTCTCCTCCTACTTTCAATCTTTCCTTGCATCAGGGTCTTTTCAATGAGTCAGTCTCTCAAATTAGGTGGCCATTGTATTAGAATTTTAGCATCAGCATCAGTCCTTCCAATGAAAACTCAGGACAGATTTCCATTAGGACTGACGGGTTTGACCTCCTTGGAGTCCAAGGGACTCTAAGAGTCTTCTCCAACATCACAGTTCAAAAGCACCCAGTCTTCAGCATTCAGCTTTCTTTATAGTCCAACTCTCACATCCATACATGACTACTGGAAAAACCATAGATTTGACTAGATGGACCTTTGTAGGCAAAGTAATGTCTCTGTTCTTCAAAATGCTGTTTAGGATGGTCACAGCTTTTCTTCCAAGGAATAGGCATTCTTTAATTTCATGGCTGTAGTCACTATCTGCAGTGATTTTGGAGT
>SJYA01008092.1:6207-16865 GCA_006410615.1 Neotragus moschatus | reverse complement strand
GGCCTGACACATTTGTGGTCTTTAGGAATGGTGGCACCACCCAGGGAATATTTGGGGATCTTTAGGATGCTGGCACCAACCAGGGATTGCCTCTTCTCCTGGATTTTGACTCTTCCGTAGATTTGCCTGGAACGCTGAGAATCCATTCTCCTTTTACGACGATGTAGGGAAAGGAACCTTTGTTTCTGGCTGAGGAGGAGACAACGAGGCTCCTCTTCAGCTGTGGAGGGACCCTCGGAATTCCTCTTGAGTTGAGACAGGTGTTTCGGGGAACTTCTTGAGGTGTAGCAAGGGTGTGAAGGAACCTTTCAAAGTCTAAGTGGGGTGGTGTGGTTTCCCTCGAGATGCCGCGTCNACCTTTGTTTCTGGCTGAGGAGGAGACAACGAGGCTCCTCTTCAGCTGTGGAGGGACCCTCGGAATTCCTCTTGAGTTGAGACAGGTGTTTCGGGGAACTTCTTGAGGTGTAGCAAGGGTGTGAAGGAAGCTTTGGAAGTCTAAGTAGCGTGGTGTGATTTCCCTCGAAATGCCGTCTCGGAAAAAGGCCTCATCTCGCCTGGAGGGGAGAATCTCCTAGTTTTTCTCGAGTTGCGGCAGTCCCTCTCCAGTTACGACGGGGACTTGAGGGATCCACTCGTTTGACGTCCACAAAGTCCAGTCACCATGGGAGTTGCCAGGGGTCTTTCGACTTTGCTCTCAAGTCGATGCCGAGTCCTAAGTTCTCGTCAGGAGCTCAGGCTGGAAACTGAGGTGTCCTCTGCAGTGCTGACATGGATCTTGGCGTTCCTCTGGAGTACCCAGAGAGGAGTGAGGCCTTGTCTCCAGTGGAGACACGCATTGCCACTGTCCTCCCGAGCACTCGAATCAGAGTCATTCTTCCCGTGAAGTTGTGATCAAAATCAGTGGCTTTCCCTCGAAGTGACAGGGACTGTCACACATGTCACCGAGGTGTGAGTCGATACTCTGGTTGACAATCAAGAGAACGCAGGAAATTCAGGATCATCTGCAGGGGCCTGACACATTTATGGTCTTCAGGAATGATGGCACCACCCAGGGAACATATGTGGGTCTTTAGGAATGGTGGCACAACCGTGAGTGTGCCTGTGGCCTTTCCTGTGGAGAGCGCCTCCTCATGAGATGCCACTCGAACTTCGAGTATCCTTTGCCATTTCTCGACGAAGCAGGGAAAGAACCTTCATTTCTGGCTGAGGAGGAGACAACGAGGCCCCTCTTCAGTTGTAGCAGGACCCTCGGGATTCCTTTTGAGTGCTGACCGGTGTTTCAGGGAACTTCTTGAGGTGTAGCAAGGGTGTGAAGGAAGCTTTCAAAGTCTAAGAGGGGTGATGTGATTTCCTTCAAGATACTGTCTCGGAAGAAGGCCTCATCTCACCTGGAGTGGAGAATCTCCTCGTTTTTCTCGAGTTGAGACAGTCATTTTCGAGATACGACGGGGACTTCAGGGATCCCCTCGTTTGACATCCACAAAGTCCAGTCACCATGGGAGTTGCCGGGGTCCTCTCGACTTTGCTCTCAAGTCGCTGCCGAGTCCTAAATTCTCCTCAGGAGCTGAGGCCGAAACCTGAGTTGTCCTCTGCAGTGCTGACATGGATCTTGGCGGCCCTCTGGAGTCCCCAGAGGGGAGTCAGGCTTTGTCTCCAGTGGAGACACGCACTACCACTGGCCTCCCGAGCACTTGAATCAGAGTCAGGCTTCCCGTGAAGTTGTCATCATAACTTATGTCTTTCCCTCGAAGGGACAAGGACTTTCACATGTGCCACCGACGTGTGAGTCGATACTCGGAATGACAGTCGAGGGAATGCAGAGAAATCTGGTTCATCTGAAGGGGGCTGACACTTTTGTGGTCTTTAGGAATGGTGGAACCACCAGGGAACATTTGTGGGTCTTTAGGAATGGTGGCATCACCCATGGATTGCCTCTGTCCTTGATTGTGGTGTGTGCCTCTTCCTTAGATTCGACCGGAATGCTGAGAATCCGTTCCCCATTTTTCGACGAAGCAGGGAATGGAACCTTCATTTCTCGCTGAGGGGGAGACGAGACTCCCCTTCAGTTGTGGCGGCACCGTCGGAATTCCTCTTGCGTGGAGACAGGTGTTTTGGGGAACTTCTTGAGGTGTAGCAAGTGTGTGAAGGAAGCTTTCGAANGAGAATCCGTTCCCCATTTTTGACGAAGCAGGGAAAGTAACCTTCATTTCTGGCTGAGGAGGAGACAACGAGGCTCATCTTCAGTTGTTGCGGGACCCTCTGAATTCCTCTTGAGTGGAGACAGGTGTTTCGGGGAATTTCTTGAGGTGTAGCAATGGCGTGAAGGAAGCTTTCGAAGTCTAAGTGGGAAGTGTGATTTCCTTCGAGATACCCCCTCGGTAGAAATCCTCATCTCGCCCGGAAGGGAGAATCTTCTAGGTTTTCTTGAGTTGCGGCAGTCCTTCTCGACTTACGAAGGGGACCTCTGGGATCCCCTCGTTTGACTTCCACAAAGTCCATTCTCCATGGGAGTTGCCAGGGCCCTCTCGACATTGCTCTCAAATCAGTGCCGGGTCTTACATTCTCTTCAGGAGCTCAGGCCGGAACCTGAGGTGTACTATCCAGTGCTGACATGTAACTTGGCATTCCTCTGGAGTCCCCAGAGGGGAGTCAGGCCTCGTCTCCAGTGGAGAAACACACTGACGCTGTACTCCCGAGCACTCAAATCAGACTCAGGTTTCCCGTGAAGTTGTCATAATAACTTATGGCTTTCCCTCGAAGGGACAAGGACTGTCATATGTGCCACCGACGTGTGAGTCGATACTCGGAATATCAGTTGAGGGAATGCAGAGAAATCTGGTTCTTCTGAAGGGGGCAGACACTTTTGTGGTCTTAAGGAATTGTGGAACCATCAGGGAACAATTGTGGGTCTTTAGGAATGGTGACACCACTCTCGGATTGCCTCTGTCCTTGACTGTGGTGTGTGCCCCCTCCTTAGATGCGACTGAAACGCCGAAAATCCATTCTCCATTGTTGACGAAGTTGGGAAAGGAACCTTCATTTCTGGCTGAGGAGGAGACAACAAGGCTCCTCTTCAGTTGAGGTGGGACCCTGAGAATTCCTCTTGAGTGGAGACTGTTGTTTCGGGGGACATCTTGAGGTGTAGCAAGGGTGTGAAGGAAGCTTTCAAAGTCTGATTGGGGTGGTGTGATTTCACTCTAGATGCCCCCTTGAAAAAAATCCTCATCTCACCTGGAGGGGAGAATCTTCTAGGTTACTTGAGTTGAGGCAGTCCTTCTCGAGTTATAATGGGGACCTCTGGGATCTCCTCGTTTGACGTCCACAAAGTCCAGTATCCCTGGGAGTTGCCAGGGGCCTCTTGACATTGCTCTCAAATCAGTGCCGGGTCCTAAATTCTCTTCAGGAGCTGAGGCTGGAACCTGAGGTGTGCTATACAGTGCTGACATGGATCTTGGCATTCCTCTAAGGTCCCGAGAGGGGGGTCAGGCATTGTCTCCAGTGGAGACATGCACTTCTGGTTTCCTCCCGAGCACTCAAATCAGAGTCAGGCTTCCTGCGAAGTTGTCATCATAACTTCTGGCGTTCCATCGAAGGGAAAAGGGCTGTAACATTTGCCACCGACATGTCAGTCGGTACTTGGAATGACATTCGTGGGAATGCAGAGTAATCAGTTTCATCTGAAGGGGGCTGACACTTTTGTGGTCTTTAGGAATGGTGGAACCATAGGTAATATTTGTGGGTCTTTAGGAAAGGTGGCACCACACACGGATTTCCTCTGTCCTAGACTGTGGTGTGTACCTCCTCCTTAGAGGCGACTGAAACACCAAGAATCCGTTCCCAATTTTTGACAAAGCAGGGAAAGGAACCTTCATTTTTGGCTGAAGAGGAGACAACGAGGCTCCTCTTCAGTTGTGACGGGACCCTCTGAATTCCTCTTGAGTGGAGACAGGTGTTTCGGGGAACTTTTGAGGTGTAGCAAGGGTGTGAAGGAAGCTTTCGAAGTCTAAGAGCGGTGTTGTGATTTCCCTCGCGATGCCCCCTTGAAAAAAGGCCTCTTTTCGCCTGGAAGAGAGAATCTTCTAGAGTTTCTCGAGTTGCGGCAGTATTTCTCGAGTTACGACGAGGACCTCTGGGATCCCCTCGTTTGACCTCCACAAAGTCCAGTCTCCATGGGGGTTGCCAGGGTCCTTTCGACTTTGCTCTCAAGTCGCTGCCGAGTCCTAAATTCTCATCAGGAGCTGAGGCCGAAACCTGAGTTGTCCACTGCAGTGCTGACATGGATCTTGGCGTTCCTCTGGAGTCCCCAGTGGGGAGTCAGGCCTCGTCTCCAGTGCAGACACGCAGTGCCGCTGTCCTCCCGTGCACTCGAATCAGAGTCAGGCTTCCCGTAAAGTTGTCATCATAACTTATGGCTTTCCCTCGAAGTGACAAGGACTGTCACTGTTTTCTTGAGTTACGATGGGGACCTCTGGGATCCCCTTGTTTGAACTCCACAAAGTCCAGTCTCCATGGGAGTTGACAGGGGCTTCTCGACATTGCTGTCAAATCAGTGCCAGGTCCTAAATTCTCTTCAGGAGATGAGGCCGGAACCTGAGGTGTGCTATACAGTGCTGACACGGATTTTAGCGTTCCTCTGGAGTCCCCAGAGGGGAGTCAGGCCTCGTCTCCAGTGGAGACACACACTTCCACTTTCCTCTCGAGCACTCGAATCAGAGTCAGGCTTCCCGTGAAGTTGTCATCAAAACCTGTGGCTTAACCTCGAAGGGACAAGGAGTGTCACATGTGCCACCGAGGTGTGAGTCGATACTCGGAATGAAAATCGAGAGAATGCAGAGAAATCAGGTTCATCTGAAGGGGCCTGACACATTTGTGGTCTTTAGGAATGGTGGAACCACCAGGGAATACTTGTGGGTCTTTAGGATGGTGGCACCACCCAGGAATTGCCTCTGTCCTTGACTGTGGAGCGCGCCTCCTCCTTTGATTCGCCTGCAACGCCGAGAATCCGTTCTCCTTTTTTGACGAGGCAGGGAAAGGAGCCTTCATTTCTGGCTGAGGAGGAGACAACGAGACCCCTCTTCAGTTGCGGCAGGACCCTCGGAATTCCTCTTGAGTGGAGACAGGTGTTTCGGGGAACTTCTTAAGGTGTAACAAGGGTGTGAAGAAAGCTTTAGAAGTCTAAGTGGGGTGGTGTGATTTCCCTTGAGATGCCACCTCAGGAAAAGGGCTCATCTCGCCTAGAGGGGAGAATCATCCAGGTTTTTTCGAGTTGGGGCAGTCCTTCTTGAGCTACGACGGGGACCTCTTGGATCCCCTCCTTTGACCTGCACAAAGTCCAGCCTCCATGGGAGTTACCAGGTGCCTCTCGACATTGCTCGCAAGTCGGTCCCGGGTCCTAAATTATCATCAGGAGCTGAGGCTGGAACCTGAGGTGCCCTCTGCAGTGCTGACATGGATCTTGGCATTCATCTGGAGTCCCCAGAGGGGAGTCAGGCCTCTTCTCCAATGGAGACATGTACTACCGCTGTCCTCCTGAGCACTCGAATCAGAGTCAGGCTTCCCGTGAAGTTGTCATCATAACTTATGGCTTTCCCTCGAAGTGACAAAGACTGTCACCTGTGCCACCGACGTGTAAGGCGATACTCGGAATGACCGTCGAGGGAATGCAAAGAAATCTGGTTCATCTGAAGGGGGCTGACACTTTTTTGGTCTTTAGGAATGGTGGCAACACCCACGGATTTCCTCTGTCCTTGACTGTGGTGTGTGCCTCCTCCTTAGATTCGACTGGAATGTCGAAAATCTGTTCTCCTTTTTGGACGAAGCAGGGAAAGGAACCTGCATTTCTGGCTGAGGAGGAGAAAACGAGGCCCCTCTTCAGTTGTGGCAGGACCCTCGGAATTCCTCTTGAGTCGAGACAGGTGTTTCGGGGAACTTCTTGAGGTTTAGCAAGGGTGTCAAGAAAGCTTTCGAAGTCTAAGTAGGGTGGTGTGATTTCCCTCGAGATGCCGCCTCGGAAGAAAGCCACATCTCACCTGGAGGGGAAAATCTTGAAGGTTTTCTCGAGTTGCGATAGTCCTTCTCGAGTTAAGACGGGGACCTCTGGGATCCCCTCGTTTGACCTCCACAAAGTCCAGTCTCCATGAGAGTTGCCAGGAACCTCTCGACATTGCTCTCAAATCAGTGCCGGATCCTAAATTCTCTTCAGGAACTGAGGCCGGAACCTGAGGTGTGCTATACAGTGCTGACATGGATCTTGGCGTACCTCTGGAGTCAACAGAGGGGAGTCAGTCCTCGTCTCCAGTGGAGACACGCACCTCCGCTTTCCTCCCAAGCACTCGAATCAGAGTCAGGCTTCCAGTGAAATTGTCATCAATACCTGTGGCTTTCTCACGAAGGGACAAGGACTGTCACATGTGCCACCGAGGTGTGAGTCGATACTCGAAATGACAGTCGAGGGAATCCAAAAATTCAGGATCATGTCAAGGGGCCCGACACATTTCTTGCCTTTAGCAATGGTGGAACCACCAAGGAACATTTGGGGGACTTTAGTACTGTGGCACCACCCAGGAATTGCCTCTGTCCTGGGATATGGAGTGCGGCTCCTCCTTAGAATCGACTGGAATGCCCAGAATCCGATGTAAATTTTGGAAGAAGCAGGGAAAGCAACCTTCATTTCTTACTGAGGAGGAGACAACGAGGCACCTCTTCAGTTGTGGCTGAACCATCGGGATTCCTCTTGAGTGGTGACAGATGTTTCAGGGAACTTGAGGTGTAGCAAGGGTGTGAAGGAAGCCTTCGAAGTCTAAGTGGTGTGGTGTGATTTCCTTCGAGATCCTGCCTCGGAAGAAGGCCTTATCTCGCCTGGAGGGGAGAATCTCCTAGTATTTCTAGAGTTGAGGCAGTCCTTCTTGAGTTACGAACGGGATCTCTGGGATCCCCTCGTTTGACGTCCACTAAATCCAGTCACCATGGGAGTTGACAGGGTCCTCTCGACTTTACTCTCAAGTCGCTACCGAGTCCTAAATTCTCGTCAGGAGCTGAGGCCAAAAACTGACTTGTCTTCTGTAGTGCTGACATGGATCTTGGCGTTCCTCTGGAGTCCCCAGAGGGGAGTCAGGCCTCGTCTCCAGTGGAAACACGCACTGCTGCTGTCCTCCCGAGCACTCGAATCAGAGTCAGGCTTCCCGTGAAGTTGTCATCATAACTTATGGCTTTCCATCGAAGGAACAAGGACTGTCACATGTGCCACCGACGTGTGAGGCGATACTCGGAATGACTGTGAAGGGAATGCAGAGAAATCTGGTTCATCTGAAGGGGGCTGACACTTTTGTGGTCTTTAGGAATGAATGGTGGAACCACCCAGGGAACATTTGTGAGTCTTTAGGAATGGTGGCACAACCGTGAGCATGCCTCTGGCCTTTCCTGTGGAGGACGCCTCCTCATGAGATGCCACTGGAACGTCCAGTATCCTTTCCCCTTTCTTGACGAAGCAGGGAAAGGAACCTTCATTTCTGGCTGAGGAGGAGACAACAGGGCCCCTTTTCAGTTGTGGCGGGACCCTCGGGATTTCTCTTGAGAGGAGACAGGTGTTTCGGGAAACTTCTTGAGGTGTAGCAAGGGTGTGAAGGAAGCTTTCGAAGTCTAAGTGGGGTGGTATGATTTCCCTCGAGATGCCACCTCAAACTAAGGCCTTATCTCGCCTGGAGGGGAGAATCTCCAAGGTTTTCTCGAGTTGCGGCAGCCCATCTCGAGTTATGACGGGGGCCTCTGGGATTCCCTCGTTTGACCTCCACAAAGTCCAGTCTCCATGAGACTTGCCAGGGGCCTCTCAACATTGCTCTCAAGACGGTCCCGGGTCCTAAGTTATCATCAGGAGCTGAGGCCGGATCCTGAGGTGTGCTATACAGTGATGACATCGATCTTTGCGTTCCTCTGGAGTCCCCAGAGGGGAGTCAGGCCTCGTCTCCATTGGAGACACGCACTGCCGCTGTCCTCCCGAGCGCTTGAATCAGAGTTAGGCTTCCCGTGAAGTTGTCATCATAACTTTTGGCATTCCCTTGAAGTGACAAGGACTGTCACATGTGCCACCAAGGTGTGAGTCGATACTCGGGTTGACAGTCAAGGGAATGCAGGGAAATCAGGTTCATGTGAAGGGGCCTGACACATTTATGGTCTTTAGGAATGGTGGCACCACCCAGGGAACATTTGTGGGTCTTTAGGAATGGTGGCACAACCCTGAGCATTCCTGTAGCTTTCCCTGTGGAGAGCGCCTCCTAATGAGATGCCACTGGAACGTCGAGTATCCTTTCTCCTTTCTTGACGAAGCCGGGAAAGAACCTTCATTTTTGTCTGAGGAGGAGACAAAGAGGCACCTCTTCAGTTGTGGCAGGACCGTCGGGATTCCTGCTGAGTGGTGACAGGTGTTTCGGGGAACTTCTTGAGGTGTAGCAAGTGTGTGAAGGAAGCTTTCGAAGTCTAAGTGGGGTGGTGTGATTTCCTTCGAGATACTGGCTCTGAAGAAGGCCTCATCTCGCCTGGAGTGGAGAATCTCTTAGTTTTTCTCGATTTGAGGCAGTCCTTCTTGTGTCACGACGGGGACCTCTGGGATCCCCTCGTTTTACGTCCACAAAATCCATTCACCATAGGAGTTGCCAGGGTCGTCTCGACTTTGCTCTCAAATCAGTGCCGGGTCCTAAATTCTCCTCAGGAGCTGAGGCCAGAACCTGAAGTGTGCTATACAGTGCTGACATGGATCTTGGCGTTCCTCTGGAGTCCCCAGAGGGGAGTCAGGCCTCCTCTCCAGTGAAGACATGCACTTCCACTTTCCTCCAGAGCACTAGAGTCAGAGTCAGGCTTCCCGTGAAGTTGTCATCAAAACCTGTGGCTTTCCCTCGAAGAGATAAGGAGTGTCACACGTGCCACCAAGGTGTGAGTCGATACTCGGAATGACAGTCGAGGGAATGCAGAGAAATCTGGTTCATCTGAAGGGGGCTGACACATTTGTGATCTTTAGGAATGATGGAACCACCAGGGATCATTTGTAGGTCTTTACGATGGTGGCACCACCCAGGAATTGCCTCTGTCCTTGACTGTGGAGCTCGCCTCCTCCTTAGATTCGACTGGAACGCTGAGAATCCATTCTCCTTTTTGGACGAAGCAGGGCAAGGAACCTTCATTTCTGGCTGAGGAGGAGACAACGAGGCCCCTCTTCAGTTGTCATAGGACCCTCGGAATTCCTCTTGAGTGGAGACAGGTGTTTTGGGGAACTTCTTGAGGTGTAGCAAGGCTGTGAAGGAAGCTTTCCAAGACTAAGTGGGGTGGCGTGATTTGCCTTGAGATGCCCTCTGGAAAAAAGGCCTCATCTCTCCTGGAGGGGAGAATCTTCTAGGTTTTCTCGAGTTGGGGGAATCCTTCTCGAATTACGACGGGGACATCTGGGATCCCCTCGTTTGATGTCCACAAAATCCAGTCACCATGGGAGTTGCCAAGTTCCTCTTGACTTTTCTCTGAAGTCGCTGCCGAGTGCTAAATTCTCGTCATGAGCTGAGGCCGAAATCTGAGTTTTCCTCTACAGTGCTGACATGGATCTTGGCGTTCCTCTGGAGTCCCCAGAGGGGAGTCAGGCCTCGTCTCCAGTGGAGACACGCACCTCCGCTTTCCTCCCAAGCATTCGAATCAGAGTCAGGCTTCCCGTGAAGTTAACATCAAAATCAGTGGCTTTCCCTCGAAGTGACAAGGACTGTCAAAATGCCACCGACGTGTAAGTCGATACTCGGGTTGACAGTCGAGGGATTGCAGAGAAATCAGGTTCCTGTGAAGGGGCTTGACACATTTGTGGTCTTTAGGAATGGTGGAACCACCAGGGAACATTTGTGGGTCTTTAGGAATGGTGGCACAACCGTGAGTGTGCCGCTGGCCTTTCCTGTGGAGAGCTCCTCCTCATGAGATGACAGTGGAATGTTCAGTATCCTTTCACCTTTCTCGACGAAGCAGGGAAAGAACCTTCATTTCTGGCTGAGGAGGAGACAACGAGGCACCTCTTCAGGTGTGGAGGGACCGTCGAGATGCCTCTTAAGTGGTGACAGGTGTTTCGGGGAACTTCTTGAAGTGTAGCAAGGGTTTAAAGGCAGCTTTCGAAGTCTAAGTTGGGTGGTGTGATTTCCCTTGAGATGCCACCTCGGAAAAAGGGCTCATCTCGCCTGGAGGGGAGAATCATCCAGGTTTTCTCGAGATGGGACAGTCCTTCTCGAGTTGCGACGGGGACCTCTGGGATCCCCTCGTTTGACCTGCACAAAGCCCAGTCTTCATGGGAGTTGCCAGGGGTCTCTCAACATTGCTCTCACGTCGATCGGGGTCCTAAATTATTATCATAAGCTGAAGCCGGAACCTGAGGTGTCCTCTGCAGTGCTGACAAGGATCTTGGCGTTCCTCTGAGGTCCCGAGAGGGGGGTCAGGCCTCGTCTCCAGTGGAGACACGCCCCGACGCTCTTCTCCGGAGCACTCGAATCAGAGTCAGGCTTCCCCTGAAGTTGACATCAAAATCAGTGGCTTTCCCTCGAAGTGACAAGGACTGTCACACATGCCACTGAGGTGTGAGTCGATACTCGGGTTGACAGTTGAGGGAATGCAGGGAAATCAGGTTCATATGAAGTGGCCTGACA